>CM035412.1:5051840-5061840 GCA_020310875.1 Ceratopteris richardii
CTTTACCTTCATGGCTTCATGGATTCTCTCTTCTTTGAATGCTTTGCTTTGATCCTCCTTTGTCTTTGGATAATCTTCATTTTTGTCTATGGTTGCAATTTTCTTTGCACATCCTTTTGACATCATGGTTCTCATGCTTCCTTTTTCTTCATGCCTTCTTTTGTGCATCATGGCTGCTCCTTCATTCTAAACATTCCTTCAATGTAGGTGGATCCTCCTCATGTTTTTCAATTTACCTTTGATGGCTGCTCTTACTCTTCTTTTGAGTGTACCTACTTCTTTTGGTAATTTTCTTTCCTTTGGACTTGTTTTGGATCTTCCAATCCTTGCAAGCTAACTCCCCCTTGCTTCATAATCTTTGATTCATTCTTCATGGCTGATTTAAGACCTGGAAAATCAACAATGGGCTGATCATACATGAACTCTTTCATGATTTCCTTTCATGTGAAGCATTCATAGCTTCCACATCTTCTAAGCTTTCTTCATCACCTACAAAAACACGCAAGAAATTGTGAATGTGATAAATGGTGCCTCTTGCACCTAACAAGGGTTGCCATTCCTCTTGGGATGATCTTACCTTCCCTCACATAGGCTTGCAATTTCTCTTTGAATGGTCTTACTTGCCAAAGGCTTGCCACTCCTCTTGTTTGGTCTTACTTGCCTTTACATATAGCTTTCCATTCCTCTTTGAATGGTCTTACTTGCCTCATCCTTTGATAATACATTCACATGATTTAAGCTTGGAACTTACCACCACATTATGTGGATTTTTCCTCAACAATTTACATAAGCCTTTAGACTTGCAAATGAACTTCTTTACCTCCTTCAACTTCAGCCATTTTGTCACACTTTGCATGAGTAATTTTACCTTCTTTTGTCTTGCTTGTTGCTCCTTGCAACCTTGGGGGGTGTCTTCAAGTCCTTGAGTCTTCAACACTTCATGGCAGCCCTCCTTTGGAGTCTTCTACTCCTCCATTATTGAAAGCTCAATCATAGGCTTCAACCTTGTCCACCTTTCAGCTTTCGTTCAATATTCAATTGCACACTCTATGTGTTTGCCAACCTTTGAGCTTGGGCTCCTTCCTTCAGTTTGGCTCCAAGCTTTGCATCCTTCCTTCATCCAAGCTTTGCACACTTTTCTTTGGCTTGTGCAAATAGGAGCTTGCATTCATTTGATGTGTATAAACTCAAGAATAAAATGCTATTAGTTATCATTACATAAGCATACAAACTTGCTTTTGCAAATTTACCTCAATGAGTTCTATCCACAACAATATACATCCACAAATTTCATACATGGGAGCCTTGCATCTTACCTATATTCATGGTATCCAAACACATGTAACTTCAGCTCATCTATGGCTGAACATGACCAACCTTTAGTGCTTCAATATAACACTAACAATCACATATAATAATGCATGCAAATCATCAATCATTTGAGCATATATTCAGCTCACTTTGTGCCGATTCATATGGCTACATAAACCTGCAAATTTCAGCTTTTTTAGGCTTGATAAAATAGCCTATTACTCATCCACACATTATCAAACATGTGCATATATTCTAATTGACCACATGTTCATACAGTCCTGCATTTTAGACATCAATTATCAACTCTAAATTCACTTTATATTCAGCCTAAGCATGGGTGTCCAACATTCTCATTCAATTTGACCATAACTTTTGTAAGCATGCATACATAAGCATATTCATTGCATAAGCATAAAATTCTACCATCAATCTTACATAAAATCTTAAACCTTCAGCCATATATAATACAAACTTGCACTTCATTAAATTGAGTGCAACATCTCAAACATGCATACAATCTTCACATGCAGCTATATGTAGTTGCTCATGTTGGAGTAAATCACAAGCCCACACATTTGGCTTGAAAGATATCATCAAGACTCTACATACATGAAGAACCATAGGAACATATGCTAGTGGTTATTTACCACTTTATCTCATTGTAAAAGTCAAATTGACTTAGAATCTTTTGTAATTACCTATCAAAGTGAGTCGTGGAAAAAGTAGCTCATTTGATTGAGGGAATATCTCCTAATATGTAGGACCTTGGTCATAGGGAGCCAAAATTTGAATTTGAATTCAAACCTCTACTCATTACATATAAAAATGTACTTGGAAAAGTCGCGGGTAGAGAGATCACTCCCGAGCTTCATTCTACTAATTCTCATTGTGTGTAAGGACTACACTATAGCCTACACCTGTCTTTACCATTAGGCAATGCTAGTCATGCCAATGGGATTGTACACAAGTGTTAATTAATAGATACATTTATATCATTCATCTCTGTGTTCTCTGCTAGTCTACTTAAAAGTCTGTCAACTTGTCAAGGGCATATCTCGGTCAATACTCCACCAAATTCAGTGATTCAAAGCTTGTTGGATTCAACTTGAAGTCCCCTACATGCTATCAAAATCGAAAGACATTCCATTCAGCAAATTCAGAGAAATCGGCGTCGAGGTGCACACTAGTCTATTTCTGCTACAATCCTAAAAAGTCGGGGGTATAGCTAAATTTGCTAAATTGATTTCTCTTAGCATAGTTTATCTTTCTACATCATTCCACTTGCAAATGGTAGCTTACTAAGCTAATTAAATACCCCTAGAAGGAATTTTATCAATTGCTACTGTGTTGCTCACACTGAGCAAAACTTCCAGCAGCTGTCAAGACATAAATAGAAGGTTTTCTTGAGTTTGTGACTTCCAAAGTTACTTGTTTTGATTCAATCATTGCACCCATCACTTCCAAAGGACATAGGCCATATTTTGGTGTCAGTGGAAAGCTAAGGAGGTCTACTAATCAAGTCTGAAGCAAAAGAGGGCTCGTACTAAGCAGGTTTAGTAGTACCTACTCAGTCTCTTGGATCATCCATCCATCTTTCCCAACAGTGGTATCAGAGCAAATAAGGTAAAATGGGAGATGATTTTCCTTCATTTATTGATAAATTGCACAGGAACAACTATCAAGCTTGGTCTCTAAGGATGAAGAACTACTTACAAGGAAGGAGTCTCTATGGATACATATGAGGAGATGAGGAATTGCCCTCATTCAAAGCAAGAGGATTGCCAACCAAGGAAGAACAAGAAAAGCTCAACACATGGTGTGCTAAGGATGCATTGGCAAGGTCTTATTTACTCAACTCTATATCTAACTTTCTTTTGCCACATATCAGAGATTGTAAAACATCCCAAGAGACTTGGGAAACCTTGTCATCATATTTTTCCTCCAATACAAGGGCTAGGAAAAATTAGTTGTGGATTGAATTCACAACACTAAGGAAGCAACCTAAGCAAGCTGTTTCAGAATTTGTGACCAAGATCAAAGATGTTGCAGATCAGTTAGCAAGTATAGGAGAAGAGATTGAAGAAGAACAATTTGTAAGGCAAGTAATCAATGGAATCAAGGCTGATGACAAGTGGGAAAGCTTCACCACTGCCATGGATCTCTACATGGACATGCACACTCCAGATCTTACAACTCTCATGGGTCAACTATTTACACATGAAGCAAAGCTCACCAAGAATGGAGATACATCCAAAGGTAATAACTCTTCTGCCCTATACACTGATAAGAAGTCTAAAGATAAAGGCAAGAGCAAGAAGGTGGAAGATGAAGGCTCTACCTCCCAAGCTAACTATGCAGGGAGAGGTAGATCTTCAAGAGGAAGGGGCAGAGGAGGTAAGCAAGGTAGGGGGAGACCCTATAATTTATCACCATGCAACATTTGTGGTTTATCAAATCATACTATAGATGAGTGTTTCAGGAATTACAAAAATCAGAGAGGAAGAGGAAACCAAAGAGGTGGATACTCATAGACAAGAGGAAGGTTTAACCACCACCAAGGCTACAACAATAACTACAACAACAATTACAACAATAAAAACAATGGAAACTACCAAGGAGGATATAAATCTAGAAAGGACTACAACAACTACACAGAGAAGCAGGATAACTCTCTTCTGATCATGAACATGACTTCAAAGTCAAGTACAAATGATGACCACTTATTCTAAATTGACTCAGGGTGCTCAAATCATTTAGCTGGCAATGTAGCACTACTCTCTGACCTTGAGGAACCAAAAGGTAAGCATCAAGTCCAAACAGTTGATGATACAAAGCATTTAGTAGTTAAAGTTGGATATGTTAAGACTTGCGATGGAAATCAGAATTTGTTGAGCAGGGTACTTTATGTACCAACCATTACCAAAAATTTGATGAGTGTTGGTCAGCTTGTGGAGAAAGGTTTGCAAGTTAGATTCAATCAATATGGAGCATTTGTGGAGGACCCAAGACATGGATTCAAAAGGATAGCTAAAGGAGAAAAATCAGGTAGACATTTTACTTTTGAGTTAGAGGACACAAAGAATATTGCACTATACAGCTATAAGGATCAAACACTTTCAGAGCTTGAGATTTGGCACAAAAGATTAGGACATATAGGAGAAAGAACCTTGAAGAAAATGTGTAGGGACCAATGTGTGCTTGGGATACCTAATGTATCCAAGCAACATATGATTTACAAGTGTGGTGCTTGTCAATTTGGGAAGTCTCATAGGTTACCCTTCTCAAGGAAAGGATATATGCATAAAGACTACCTAGAGCTTGTACACACAGATGTATGGGGACCTAGCAAAGACCCCTCAGTTTTAGGTTCAAGGTACTATGTATCTTATTGATGATTATAGCAGATGGACTGTATTGTACTTCATGAAGCACAAGGATGAGGTGTTTAATTGTTTTAAAAAATATCTTGCACTAGTTGAAAATCAGATAGGAAGAAATTTGAAGAAGCTAAGGTCAGATGGAGGAGGTGAGTACTTCTCCAATGAATTTGAGGACTTCTTGCAGGACAGAGGCATCAAAAGAGAAATAACCACAAGGTATTCTCCTGAACAGAATGGGGTAGCTGAAAGAAGAAATAGGTTAATTGTTGAGACAGCTAGATCTATGCTAAATGAGAAGAAGTTACCTAACTATCTATGGGCAGAGAGTGTCTCTACCCCACTTATCTCATAAACAGGTTACCATCTAAGTCTCTTGATGGTATGACACCCTATGAAGCATGGCATGGTAAGAGACCATCACTTGACCATTGCAAAATATTTGGATGTATAGCATATGTACACATTCCTTCTTAGATAAGAGGTAAGCTAGACCCAAAGTCTGAAAAATGCATCTTTATTGGGTATGACTTAAATAAAAAAGGTTACAGGTTTTATAACCCTACCAATAAGGGATTCATGGTAAGCAGAGATGTTGTCTTTGATGAAAATGATTCTTGGTATGAGAATGAATGCAGGAAGGTTAAACTACCCTATGATTTAGAAGAGGAATTTCCAAAACTTGCAAAGGAGGAACCTACTCAGAATGAAGACTCAAGCTCAGATGATGAAGGCACTATCAACCTTGAAGAATTCAAGGGATGGAAGTCCAAGGGCAAAATGAAGATGAAGAAGCTTGAAGACATACCTCAATCTTCAGCTCAACCATTTAGAAGATCACAAAGAGAAAGCAAAAAACCTATCAGATATGGGTATGATACATCTCTTGTTACTAAACATTCTGTTTATCTTGCCAAAGATTTATCAAATGAAGAACCAGGATCATATGAAGAAGCCATAACCAAATCAGAATGGAAAGAAGCTATGGATGAGGAGATTGAAGCACTCAAGGAGAGTGATACATGGGAGTTAGTACCCAAGAAGGACTCCATGAAGGTAATAGGATCCAGATGGATCTATAAATTGAAAAGAATTTCTGATGGAACAATTAATAGGTACAAAGCCAGATTGGTAGCCAAGGGTTTTGCACAAACCCAAGGCATTGACTATGAAGAGACATTTTCTCATGTGGCAAAGATGCCAACAATTAGAGTGTTGGTTAGTGTGGCTGCATCCAAGAATTGGAACATGTACCCATTGGATGTCAAGAATGCTTTCTTGAATGGATGGATTTCACAAGAGGTTTATATGTCACAACCTCCTGGCTATGAGGACCCTAAGAAGGTAACATTTGTTTGAGAAATAAAGAAGGCTTTATGTGGATTGAAGCGGGCACCTAGGGCATGGAATTACAGGTTAACTACATACCTCCAAGACCAAGGTTTTGTCATGAGCAAGGCAAATACTTCTCTATTGATTAAGAGAAGTAATTCAGAGGTAATATATCTTTGTGTTTATGTTGATGACATCATCATTACAGCTAATGATGTCAATGGAATCAGACATATCAAAAGCCAGATGATGAAGGAGTTCAAGATCAATGATCTTGGTCTATTGAAGTATTTTCTAGGGCTTGAATTAGTCTACACTAATTCAGGGATATACATTACTCAGAAAAAGTATGTACATGATATGTTGAAGAAATTTCACTTGCAGGATGCCAAAGTAGCAAACACTCCAATGGAGGTGAACCTAAAGCTTATTGCCCATGAAGGTGATGAAGTCAAAGACATTACAAGTTATCAAAGTATGGTGGGTAGCTTGAACTATGCTACCTTAACAAGGATAGATATTGCATATGGAGTTAGTGTGCTAAGTCAATTTATGCATAAGCCAAGGACACCTCACTTAGAGGCTACCAAGAGAATCTTGAAGTATCTCAAGGGTACACAAAACCATGGTTTGTATTTTCCTTACACTTCAGATATTGATATAAAAGTCTATTCAGATGCAGATTGGGCATGATGCAAGGATGATAGGAGAAGCACTTCTGGATACATTTCTTTTGCAGGTGAAAAACCAATTTCATGGTCTGCAAAGAAGCAACGAACTGTTGCATTGTCTTCTACAGAGGCAGAGTATATAGGACTAGCTAATGCCACACAAGAAGCAATTTGGATTAAGCTTTTGTATACAGAATTGGGCTTATATACTAGGCCCCCAATTATCTTTGGAGATAATACAAGTTCTCTTCACCTTGCAGCTAATCCTATCTATCATGCCAATACAAAACACATAGAAGTTCATTATCATTATGTGAGAGAGAAGTTGCTAAGCAAGGATATTCAGCTGACCTATGTGTCAACCAACATGCAATGTGCAGATTTGCTGACTAAAGCTTTGGATGGAACCAAACTTTGCAGGTTCAAATCCATGATTGGATTGCAGGATATACTTGAAGAATGAGGATGAAGAATTAAGCCAAAATGTTTGGCTTGAGGGGGAGCTGTTGGAGTAAATCACAAGCCCACACATTTTGCTTGAAAGATATCATGAAGACTCTACATACATGAAGAACCATAGGAACATATGCTAGTGGTTATTTACCACTTTATCTCATTGTAAAAGTCAAATTGACTTAGAATCTTTTGTAATTACCTACCAAAGTGAGTCTTTGGAAAAAGTAGCTCATTTGATTGAGGGAATATCTCCTAATATGTAGGACCTTGATCATAGGGAGCCAAAATTTGAATTTGAATTCAAACCTCTACTCATTACATATAAAAATGTACTTGGAAAAGTTGCGGGTAGAGAGATCACTCCTGAGCTTCATTCTACTGATTCTGAGTGTGTGTAAGGACTACACTATAGCCTACACCTCTCTGTACCATTAGGCAATGCTAATCATGCCAATGGGATTGTACACAAGTGTTAATTAATAGATACATTTATATCATTCATTTCTGTGTTCTCTGCTAGTCGGTGGTATCGGTGGGGGGGGGGGATGGTCGGTGGTGTCGGTGGGGGGAGGGGGGCCGAGGGGGGGGGATGGTCGGTGAGGTCGGTGGTGGTGGGGGGGGGCGGGGGCAGGGGGGAGGTGTTTTTTTTTTGTAAATCCGACCCGAAAATCCTGGGGGGGGGGCTTTTTTTTGGGAAAATAACCCAAAAGTAGAGAAAATTGAAAGAAAAATCCAAAAAATTGTCAAAAAATTGCCAAAAAATTCTGAAACAATTCTCATGAAATTTCCTACAGGGCTAGGCAAGAAAATGACACATGAAAAAGGAGAAAAATGCTAGAAAAATTCTAAAAATTGCTTGAAAATTTCAAAAAAAACTCCTAAAAATTCTAAAAATTGTATCTTTGCAAAGTTGATGAAATGGTTGCTAAATTTGCTAAAAAATCAAGAAACAAGCATGAAATGGATAAAGAAAACTACTAAAACGTAAGTAAAAATGATGAGAAAAGACTATGTACAACCTGGACAAATTTTGCAGGTTCCAGGTGATCCATACTTCTTCCTGTGTGTTGTTGGTAGGCCTTGAGCCTTGTATTGTTGACTCAGAGAGACTCCTCCATAATCTGCAATTGTACTACACTTCATTGATTTTGTCTTGTCCTTGGGCACACTATTCATCTGATAGGGGTACCCTAAATCCTTCATTAGAATGTTACTTCCTCCAGCAACTTTATGACTTGATTTGCAAAATTTTATTTTGACTATTCCAGCTTCTTCATCCACTGGAACCCTATGTTTCTAGAGACTCGTAGGTACACCTTCCACATTCTTGTAAAGCCCTGCACTTGCTATCATAAGAATTGACATAACAGATGATAGCCATACCAGTATCCATAAAAAAGTGGCCATTGAGATATGAATTGGAGTAGCTTCATCACTGCTGCATGTAAAGGCTTTGCTTTTCTTCTCTTTGCTATAGCCTTTGACTGAGACTGTTTCAACCTGAGTGATTTCCTCTTTTTCTTCATATGCTTCTTCTTTACTTGAGTTTGGAAAAATTCCATAGCAGGAAGATGGGTCTTCTGCATGGAGCCAATCCAACATGTTTTCATCTTCATATAAATCTGCTCCTTCAAATAGGTCTGCTTCTGGGTTGTCCACCACTTCTTCTTCCATACAAATACCAATTGTCTGCATCATGCTAGTATTTTTCTAATTGTCTGGGCCTTTTTCTAAAATTATCTGCTGCAACTCTTTTCCCTCTTGCTTTACCCACATTGTGTCCTTGCCCCAGTCATGCAGCACATTGGCATGCCTTAATCAAGGTCTCCCAATTAACAAGGGGAAACTTCCTTCTACCTGTGGCAACCTTAAAACAACAAAGTCCAAGTTAAAGATAGTACCTTGTATCCTGACTGGGACTCCAGGGACCACACCCATAGGCCTTACTATGCTTTGGTTTGCCATTGTTACAGTGAAGTTGGCAGGTTGTGAAGGGTATAGTCCAATCTTTTTCATGGTATATTCAGGCATCAAGTTAATGCCAGAACCACCATCCACAATAACTCCTTGAAACTCATGACCTTTAATAGAGACTGTTAGTCGAGGGCTCTTGTAATCTGTGAGGGGTTCTTCCCCTACATTTTTATCTTTATGCATAACAGCAGCCTTTGCCACTAAACTTGTTGTGGACATTTCATCAATTATCTGCAAGAGTTCTGACCTGAACTTCCCATCCATCTTTATTAAATAAAAAATACTAACCTCCTTTTTCATGGACTTGAGCAGTCTGGAAGCTTCTGATTCCTTAAGAGCATGGGCTGCATTTGACTTATCAAACTCCTCATGAGCCCTGTTGAATGCATGTTCAATGGCATCACTAGTACCTGTGAAATTTTCTTTTTGCCTTGTATCTGCACTTGTGGTGGCTTTGTCTTCAGACACACCTTTGTCTCTGTTTAATCCATTAATCATTGTTTCTTGACCTATTTCCACTTGAGCCTTCCGCTTGCTTCTTGTCTGCACCGTAAAAGATTCAATTTCTTCTAAATGGACCACCCTGGTAGATGGAGATGGCACATTGACCTAATCTAACACTTCTTCTTTGTGTACAGAAATCATTTGAATATGGGGCCCGGATGAAGAGGCTTGATTCTTAGGACAACAATTTGTATAGTGGTCCCTAGCCTCTGGGAAATTCCTGCAAGGAGGGGCGTTTTCTGGGAGAGTGCACCTACTTTGATAGTGCCCACATTCTCCACATTTGAAACAAATAATTGGTCTTCTAGGCCCATTTCCAAAATTATCCCTCTGTCTAGGGTTATAAGTGTTACCTTGATTGGGAACAACTGC
>CM035412.1:5076840-5101840 GCA_020310875.1 Ceratopteris richardii
TGAAGTTATTACTTGAAAGTTTTTCTTGGTATGTGTTGCCTAACATTAGCAAGAACTTCTGTTAGCAAGTGATCAAAAGAATTTACAAAGATCAAGCTAATATAGATCAGATTTGAAGCTTGAAGAAAAGGCGCAGATTTCTGAGAAGTAAATTTTGAATTTCACTAAGTTCAGTGATAAAGTTTTCAAATTCAGAGTATTGCTAAGCTAATGATGGTTATGGACATATTCTAATATCACTTTAGCTTAGTTCTTGTGATGTTTCATACATCAACAAGTGGTATGAGAGCAAAAAGGTCCTCATGAGTGAAAGGAGGAGCAGATACAAGAGGAATTGAAGAGTTCTTCATTAAAGAAGGTGAAAGCTGAGGTGTTCAACAACAAAAGACAATAGAGGAGTACTTCGAAGTTATTCTCAAGGGTAAAGATCTACAAAAGGTACCATTCTTTAACTTTATACTCACAGGTTGAGGCAGAAACAAGAAGACTATGGAAGATCATGTATCTATTGACAAATTGGATAGAGATAATTATCCTGCTTGGGTAATGAGAATGGAAGCCTTACTTATGAGTAAGGATCTAATGGTATATGTGACAGGCGAAGAAGAAAAGCCTAAATTTGAAGATGAAAGTCAACCAAGGAAGGAAGAACTAGAAGCTTTGAAGCTATGGCAGAAGAGAGATGCAAGTGCAAGAGCTTATATATATAACACTATCACAGATCATTTGTTACCACATATCAGAGGATTAGAAACAGCTGAAGATATATGGAATGCCTTGGAAGATCACTTCCAAAACACTACTAAAGCTAGGAAGAGTATTAGTGATTATGTCACTAAGATGAAGGACTTGGCAGATAGCCTTGGATCTATTGATGAGGATATTGAAGATCATAGGTTGATAGCACAATGGCTTGCAGGATTGAGAGGAGATGAAAGGTGGAAACCTTTTGTACTCTCAACTGAACTTTCATTAAATCATTATGTGCTAGAATTGAATCAGTTACTTGGATTGATGCTCACATTTGAGCAAGACTTGAAGTCAGATGGAGATAAAGGATATAGTTCTGCTATGTATGCAAAGAATAACAAGAAAAATGAGAAAGGTAAAGAAAAGGATGAAGAAGAGGTTATTAATCAAGCAAATTATGCAAGAGGAAGAGGTATTGGCAGAGGTAAAGGTCGAGGAAATGGAAGAGGTAGAGGTAATCAGAACAATAACAAAAAGACATGCTGGATTTGTGGATTGAGCAATCATCTAGCATATGATTGTTGGCATAACCAACAAGGATCAAATCAAAATCAAAGCAATAATGGCAGAGGAAGAGGTGGAAGGTTTCAGAATCAATTTCAAAGAGGAAGACAGAGTTCAAGAGGAAGTTTTGGTAGAGGTGGTGGAAGAAATTGGAATCAGAATCAGTCTTATAATACTACCTACTACAACTATGCAAATGATACACAAAATGACAATCATACAACATTGATGATGAATTCAATAAGTACATCAGAGAAGGAGGATCTCAAGGTATTCTATATTGACTCTGGTTGTTCAAATCATTTGTCAGGTAATATAGAATTGTTGTCAGAATTGGAAGAAGGTAATTCAAGTCATACAGTACAAACAGGTGATGATACAAAACATAATGTGCATTCAATTGGAAAAGTGAAGTGCAGAAGTGGAGCTGATTTGCTAACAAATGTTTTGTATGTTCCAACAATACCAAAGAATCTGATTAGTGTGGGACAAATAGTGGAAAAAGGTTTTCAAGTCAGATTTACAAATGAAGGGGTATTTGTTGAAGATCCAGAGGATGGATACAATCAAATTGTTTGTGGTAAAAAGGAAGGTAGATTTTTTACTCTCAAAGTGCAAGGGAATGTTGGTCAAGCCTTGATCACACATGGTGATGGAGTACTTACAGAGTTAGATCTCTGGCATAAGAGATTAGGACACTTCAATGAAAGAGGAATTAAAACCATGGTGGAGAATCGATCTGTAATAGGGCTACCAAATGTAAAAGGTCAACATATGATCTACAAATGTGAAGCTTGTCAAATGGGAAAGGCACACAGATTATCATTTCAGAAGAAAGGTTTCAAGCATGATGGTTTGCTAGAACTCATACATACAGATGTATGGGGACCAACAAAAGAAGGATCATTCAATGGGTCTAGGTATTATGTTCTTTTCATTGATGATGCTACAAGGTGGATAATCATTTATGTTCTAAAGGAAAGATCAGAAGTATTTGGAGCTTTCAAACGTTTTCATGCTTATGTAGAAAGAGTTACAGGTCAAAAGCTCAAGAGGTTAAGGTCTGACGGAGGGGGAGAATACTTCTCCCAAGAGTTCAATGATTATCTTTGGAATGCAGGTATCAAAAGAGAAATAACTTGCAAGTATACACCTCAACACAATGGGGTGGCAGAAAGGAGGAATAGAACATTGGTTGAGTTTGCAAGAGCAATGTTAAAAGAAAAGAATTGCCCTAGTTATCTTTGGGCTGAGGCTGTAAACACAACTACATATCTTGTGAATAGGTTACCATGTGCAGCTCTAAATGGAATGACCCATTATGAAGCATGGTGGGGTAAGAAACCAACACTTGATCATTGTAAGGTGTTTGGATCAATTGCCTATGCTTATGTACCATCACAACTCAGACATAAGCTTGAACCAAAGGCTGAAAAATATGTGTTTATTGGGTATGATGAAAAGCAGATGGGTTATAGGCTATGGAGTCCTCTAACTAAACAATTTATTGTTTCCAGAGATGTGACATTTGATGAACAGAAGAGTTGGTATGCAGATAAAGATTGTAATCTTGAAACATTTGAAGAAGAGGTAAGAAGAAGTGAAAGAGGTAAATCACATATGCAGGTAGATGGAGATGAAGATCATATGCAAGCAAGCACATCCAGAGGTAGATCATATAGAAGAAATGAAGATGAACCAAGATTTGATGAAGAAGTATATCCAGATATACATGAAGAGTGTGAACCAAGAAGATCAACCAGAATGAGGAAACAACCTACAAGGTATTCTTATGATACTTCTTATTTGACTCAAAAAAACTATGCTTACTTGATTAAGGAAGATGAAGAACCTCAAAGCTATGATGAAGCAAAAGGTAAGAGACAATGGGAAGAAGCAATGAAGGAAGAGTTTGATGCACTTGAAGAAAAAAAAACTTGGGAACTTGTTCCAAAACCTAATGGTAAGAAAGTGATTGTAAATAAATGGGTTTAGAAAATAAAGAAGCATGCAGATGGAAGAATAGCCAGATACAAAGCTAGATTGGTGGTTAAAGGCTATGCTCAAACTCATGGCGTAGATTATGATGAGACATTCAGTCCTGTGGCAAAGATGTCAACCATAAGGACAATCATTGCTATTACAACATCAAAAGGATGGACATTGAGTCAACTGGATATAAAGAATGCATTTTTGAATGGATATATATCAGATGAGGTTTACATGGAGCAACCTCAAGGGTTTGTAGATTAAAAGTTTCCAAATTATGTTTGCAGATTGAGAAAAACACTTTATGGATTAAAGCAAGCTCCAAGAGCTTGGAATTATAGGCTTATGAAGTATCTTAATGATCTTGGATATCAAAGTTCAAAGGCAGATGCAAGTTTACTTATCAAAAGAACAGATGAAGGTATGATCTACATTTGTATTTATGTAGATGAAATTATAATCACAGGTACTTCAAATGAAGGAATCAAGGAGGTGAAGAGACTACTTGAGAAAGAATTCAAGATAAGTGATCTAGGAAAATTGTCATATTTTCTTGGAATGGAAATCACTTATGCAGAACATGGCATATATGTATCACAAGGAAGGTATCTTTTGAATCTTCTAAAGAAGTTTAACATGGAGAATTGTAGAGAGGCATCAATACCACTAGAGGTCAATCATAAACTCAGTAGATATGATGGTGCAGAGTTCAAAGATATGAGGAAGTATCAATCTTTAGTGGGAAGCTTGATTTATGCTACACTAACAAGACCTGATCTTAGTTATGCAGTGGGAGTTCTTTCTCAGTTCATGCATTGTCCAAAGGATCCACATTGGATTGCAGGTCAAAGAGTTCTTAGATATATCAAAGGAACTTTGAAGGAAGGATTATATTATCCTTGTACATCAGATATAAGGTTAAGAGCATATAGTGATTCAGATTGGGCAGGAAGTCAGGATGAGAGAAGATCAACTCATGGCTACATGATATACATTGGAGATAAACTTGTGAGTTGGTGTTCAAAGAAGCAACATACAGTGGCTTTATCATCAACAGAAGCTGAGTACAAAGGACTTGTGGAAGCAGCAAAAGAAGTGATATGGATCCAGACTTTGTTCAAAAGCTTGGATATTGATCAAGGTATACCTATCATACATGGAGATAATATGAGTTCATTATATCTTGCAGCAAATCCTGTATTTCATGCAAGAACAAAGCACATAGAGATTCAATATCATTTCTTGAGAGAAAAGGTAATGGAGAAGGAGCTTGAAGTGGTGTACACTTCTACAAAAGATTAGATTGCAGATATTATGACAAAGAGCTTGGATGGAGTGAAGGCAAGTAGATTCAAAGAGATGGCAGGAATAAAAGAGAAGAAGACTACATGAAGAAGTCAGAGCATGCTAATTAGTGATTGAGGGGGAGCTGTTGGGACTTCACTCACTAATTAGACATGAATATATGAAGATATATGAAGGAGGAAGAAAGGCAAGGAGAAGTGAAGGCAAAGTACTCAGAAAATTAAGGCTAAGTAAAGGGATAAATTCATTCTTGTAATTTAGTGCAAAATTAAAAGTCTAGTTTTGATATAGAACTTTAAAACTTACGAGTTTGAGTCTAGGAGTATGTAAACTATATGTATATAAGTTAATTTGAGTTGAAAAAGAAAGAGAGAACTCAATTTTGTAATCCTTGGGTGAATAGAGAAAAGTCGGGTTTTCCTGATAGAGATGTAGAGGAGAAACTTCTAAGTGTATGAGAGTTTTCCATGGCTATGAGCAGAATTAGGCCAAGCCATTTTGTACACATCTTCTCTGATATACAACACATGTTTGTGTAGAAGGATTTGATCTAATTCCTCTTGTACATTGAGTTCTAAGTGATTTCATATCAGTGTGTAAGTTAGTTGACAGTTACGAGTTTTCTGGCGCACTTTTTGCTGATCTTCTTAAGGTCAGATCTGACAATATAGTGTAAAGTTTTTAATGAGTGATAGCTCATTTTAAAGCTAGTACCTTCAACTACAATTGGTCAAAAGATCTTTATGAAACGGGATGCATACTCAGAGAAATGAGTCTAACAGTGAAGGTATGTCAAATCGAGAGTCATTTTTCAGATTTTAGACATAGTGCAAATGTTGGAGTGAATTCAGAAGAATTTGAAGTTATTACTTGAAAGTTTTGCTTGCTATGTGTTGCTTAACATTAGCAAGAACTTCTATTAGCAAGTGATCAAAAGAATTTACAAAGATCAAGCTAATACAGATTAGATTTGAAGCTTGAAGAAAAGACGCAGATTTCGGAGAAGTAAATTTTGAATTTCACTAAGTTGAGTGATAAAGTTTTCAAATTCAAAGTATTGCTAAGATAATGATCGTTATGGAGGTATTCTAATATCACTTTAGCTTAGGTGTTGTGATGTTTCACACATCAACATACTTGTCTTTTCTCCTTTAGCGATTCTCTTGAACCCATGCTTTTGATCCTCCACAAATGCTCTAAATTGGTTGAATCTAACCTAAAAATCGTTTTCCACAATTTGTCCAACACTCATCAAGTTTTTTTGTAATGGTTGGTACATATAGTACCCTACTCAGCAAGTTTTGATTTCCATCAAAAGTCTTAACATTTCCAACTTTAACTATTGAGTGCTTGGTGTTATCACCTGTTTGTACTTGATGCTTACCTTTTGGTTCTTCAAGGTCAGAGAGTAGAGCTACATTGCCAGCCACATGATTTGAGCATCTTGAGTCAATGTAGAAAAGATGATCATCATTTGTACCTAGTTTTGAAGTCATGTTCATAATCAGAAGAGAATCATCTTGCTCTTCTGTATAGTTTTTGTAATCCTTTCTGGGTTTGAATCCCCCTTGGTAGTTTCCATTGTAGTAGTTGTTGTTGTTGCAGTTGTTGTAGTTGTTGGTGTACCCTTGATGATGGTTGAATCTGCCTCTTGACTGTGAGTATCCACCCCTTTGATATCCTCTTCCTCTCTAATTCTTGTAGTTCCTGAAACACTAATCTATAGTATGACTTGATAAACCACAAATGTTACATGGTGAGGAGTTATAGGATCTCCCCCTACCTTGCTTACCTCCTCTGCCCCTTCCTCTTGATGATCTACCTCTCCCTGTATAGTTGGCTTGGGAGGTAGTTCCTTCATCCTCTCCTTTCTTGTTCTTCCCTTTATCTTTAGACTTACTTTTATCAGTGTATAGGGCAGAAGAGCTACTACCTTTGGATGAATCTCCATTCTTGTTGAGCTTGGCTTCATGAGTGAACAATTGCCCCATGAGAGTTGTAAGATCTGGAATTTGCATGTCCATGTATAGGTCCATGGTAGTGGTGAAGCTTTCCCATTTGTCATCAGCTTTGATCCCATTGATCGCTTGCCTTACTATTTGCTCTTCTTCAATCTTTTCTCCTATGCTTGCTAACTAATTTTCTACATCTTTAATTTTAGTCACATACTCTGAAATAGCCTGCTTATGGTGCTTCCTTAGTGTGGTGAATTCAATCCACAATTGATTTTTTCTGGCCCTTGTGTTGGAAGAGTAGGATGACAAGGTTTCCCAAGTCTCTTGGGATGTCTTACAGTTTCTAATATGTGGCGAAAGAAAATCAAAGTTTGAGTAAGTAAGACCTTGCTAATGCATCCTTGGCACACCATGTGTTAAGCTTTTCATGTTCTTCCTTTGTTGGTAGTCCTCTGGTTTTGAATGAGGGAAATTCCTCATCTCCTAAGATGTATCCATAAAGACTCCTTCCTTGTAGGTATGTCTTCATCCTTAGAGACCACGCCTGATAGTTTTTCCTTTCCAATTTATCAATAAATGAAGGAAAAACATCTCCCATTTTACCTTGACTTTGCTCTGATACCACTATTGGGAATGACTTCGACCAGTGATCACCTCAACAGACTTTTCTTTGAAATAGCTGAATAGAAATCCTTCAAATTTTGACCGCATGTAAAACACTTTGAGCTGGCTCCAACAAGCTATAGATGTTTGAATTTGGTGGAGAAATGAGTGAGATATGATCTCCACAAGTTGATTGACTTATAGAGATTATGACAGAGAACTCAGAAATGAACAATGTAGGTATATGTATTAATGAACACTTGTGTACAAAATCATTGGCTTGCGAATAATAGCCAAATGATGTAGTAAGGTGTAGGGTATTGTGTATGCCTTACACACACTCAGAAAGTACAATGAAATGCTCAGGATGATGAGTCTTACCCGCGACGTTTTCCTAGATGTTTATATAAGAGTTCTTTTCCAATTTGAATTTGAAATCAAATTGTTGGCTCTCTATAAAAAGTGACCCTCCATTATAGGAGATATTCCATCAATCAAACCTTCTAACTTTTTACGCGATTTTCTTGGTAGGTGTTTACAAAGATTCCAAGTCAAATATGACTTTTACAAAGAGTAAATGAGTAATTATCTTCTAGCATGGGTTCCCATGCTTCTCCATATGTCTATGGTCTTTAAGCCAAATGTGTAGGCCTTTGAATTGCACCAAAAACATGTGCATATACACTTACACATATACATACACATACACACACATACACATGCATATGCACAAACATTTCTACAACCACATAAAAAGACTTGCATTCATGCATTATTGCATATATATATATATATATATATATATATATATATATATATATATATATATATATATATATATATATATATATATATATATATATATATACATATATATATATACATTAACATATACTTAAATACATGTATATGCACATCCACATGCATGCACATGGATGCAAATGCAAATGCATCCACACACACATGCATGTTTCATACATATACACATGCATATACATACACTTGTATATGTTTATACACATACACATACATATGTACATATGTATATATACACACACATACACATATATATGCACATACATACACACACATATACACGTGCACACACACATGCACATACATACATATACACATATACACATACACTTACCCATATGCATGCACATTCATATACACACACATACACATGCACATGCACATACACATATACACACATATACACTTACACCTACACATGCTCATACATACATATACATGCACATACACATGCACATGCACGTACACATACATACACATATACACTTAAACATGGACATGCACATACATATACATATACACTTACACATGCACATGCACATACATACATATACACACACATAGACATGCACATGCACATACACACACATACACATATACACTTACAGATGCAGATGCACATACATGCATATACACATATACATATGTACATACATTCATATACACACACATATACATGCACGTACGTACACACACATATACATGCAAATAAATACACATATATGAATGAATTATATAATTAAAGTACTAAAACACATGCTTAATATAAACCATAATAACAATCAATAGAACAAAACTTTGCATTACTTAATACCATACACACAATTCAAAAATAGCTGAAATCAACAATATATAGATAAAAAAGAAATATATATATATATATATACACACACACACACACACACATATATATATATATATATATATATATATATATATATATATATATATATATATATATATATATATATATATATATATATATATATATATATATATATATATATATATATATCAATGTAAATACATATCCAATGTCATAATCAAGAATCCTAATCATCATCATCATGATCATGATCATCATCATCAGCATCATGATCATCCTCATTCTCATCCTCATCATCATGATCACCCTTTGATGATTGAGATTGTGACTCATGAAGATGTAGCTGTCTACGAAAAGATTGCCACGTCTCAGGTGGTATGTTAGGTTGCCTCTTTTTTTTTCCACCATACAATATCTCCTGTTAATTTAATCTCAACCAGAAAAAAAGATTCGGAATACATACACGTATATACACACACATACACATACACATACCCACATAAACATATACATGAAAACATATACACATACATATATGCATACATATACACATATACATACATATAACATAAACACACATATACATATCCACATATATATGTGCACACATACACATGCATGCATATATGCTCATTCATAAAAGTACATTATCCCATAATAATGTGTATTTGTGTATATGTGAATATGTGTGTATGTGTAAATGTGTATATGTGAATATGTGTGTATGTGTAAATATGTATATGTGAATGTTTATGTATGTAAATAATCAGATTGTTAATATCAAATATTATTATTTGTAGATTCTGATCAATCAGATGGAACTCCACCACCGTCTCCTAATCGTGCAAGGACTATATACTCTAAGTATATCAAAGTTTTAATTTTAAATATTTTTTATAGATACATAACTGATATATTTTTTTGTTTCTTGTTATAATCAGATTCTAATCAATCTGAGGGCACTCCACCTCCTCCTACCCATTCAAGGACTTCACATGTGTCCTACGCTAGGAATTATGATGAGTTTTACTATCAAAAGCATATTATATGTTGGTGTAACTCTTGCTATGGCACATATCAAAGACCACAATTGGAATGTATTGAACATGAGGTAGATTATGGTACATTTGAGCGTGCACCATCACTTGGTCAATGTGATAATGCTTAGGTATTTATTTTTTCTATAAATTAATGTCATTATTTTATTTAAAAACCATATACACAATCATATTAGTGTTGATATACAGGAATACTTGCTCAATGATGATGATGATTCTAATTTCTCTCATAATGTTAATATACCTCGTACACGTCAAGGACTTGTTATTCATCAATTACAAGCAGAGGTTTCTAGAAATCCTCTACCTCCTAGTTTAGAGATTGAAACGGTTGTAGATTATCCATTGCGAGCTCGTGATCATTTTCTAGTACAAACATATGATAGAAGAAGATATGGAGGATGGAATAGATCACCACTTCCTTTAGATGGAGAGGTTTTCAACTTTTCGGCTATTTGTTATATGATTGCTCCATCCACTATTACTAATACTGGTCATGGTCTCTTTATTGTAGAGGATTTATATGTGCCTCCGAACTTTGAAGTCACTCTTATGTATGCATGTGTATGTATGTTGATGGAGAGTATTAATCTCCAAAAGAATAACTTATTCTTGTGATTAGAATACCTCCATACCAAGAATAAGTCAAAACCTTCCACTAATTTAGAGGATCAACTACTAATTGTCAAAAGATTAACAAATCTGTGAAGAAGATGAAACACAGAAAAGTCTGCTGCACTATTTCTTCACATTGACCTATCAAACGTGTAAAGTTTTTGATGAAACTTTGTACGAATCATCTCCTAGAGATTGCGCATCTACTCCAAGTTGAATCACTTCAAAAGGTTTAGTATAACTTGAGAAATTGACTTCACAAGTTACCTATGTCAGAAACTGTCATCCAAAACAGTCGACTTTACACCTGTAACTTTTAAGACTTGGTTCTCCTTGAATATAACCCATTTTACAAAATGCTTCTAGCCATGAGTAGCCTATCTTCCAACTTAAAGATTAAGCCTTCACTCATGCAAAACTTTAAACTGTGCTAGGAGAAATGATCAAAACATTAACTTCAAAATATGCGCCTGTTTTAGGAACCTGTGAACACACTTCACATATGAATGTTCCTACACTCAATTCACTCAGCCTGATTACAATTGGAAGCTAAAACTTTGCACAGAGGTCAAGCAACTCTCAACTTAGACTTGTACAAAAGCATTTCACAATTGATCTACTGTAGAAGGAGAACACGCAGAAACATCGGGCGCAAAAATTTTCATTTACTCAGAGAAATTACAACTGAGTGATGAGAGCTAACTCAACTAATTTTTCCTCTATCTCATGACTTCTAACTTCCTCAAACTTGGATTCTAACTATTGTCACATATGCTCTCATACATGCCCCGACTTTTCTCAAAGTATTTATAGATAATTTTGTACATGATTCTTACTAAACAAAAGATCTAAGTCATCTATGACTATACTAATGTACATATGTGTACACTTCTCTTGTCCTCTGAATGTAATCTTCTTCCATACTTTAGGAATTGATTCTTCCTTCATCATTTGATCTTCCAAGCCTTCAATTGGTGATTGGTATGCACCAACAGCTCCCCCTCAATCATCAATTGAGGTTTTCTCTGTCTTCTTGATACTTGCCATGTCTTTGAACCTTTGTAACTTAGGTCCATCCAAGCTCTTTGTCATCATATCTGCCACTTGTTCTTTTGTTGGAGTGTACATCACTTCAATCTCTTTATCTAGTACCTTTTCCCTCAAGAAATGAAACTGAATCTCTATATGCTTAGTCCTCGCATGAAAAACAGGGTTAGCTGCCAAATACAAAGAACTCATATTGTCTCCAAAAATTATTGGAGTACTATGATCAGTCTCAAAACTTTTCATCAAGGTCTTCAACCATATCACTTCCTTTGCAGCTTCTACCATTCCCTTATACTCAGCTTCTGTGGATGATAAAGCAACTGTATGTTGCTTCTTTGAACACCAAGAAACTAGCTTGTCTCCAACATAACATAGATATCCATGAGTAGACCTTCTATCATCTGAGTCACCTGCCCAATCTGCATCACTAAACACTTTGATTCTTGTGTCAGAAGTGAAACCATAATACAAACCTTCACTTAGGGTTCCTTTGATATATCTGAGTACCCTTTGGGCTGCAATCCAATGAGTCTTCTTTGGACAATGCATGAATTGTGACAACACACCTACTGCATATGATAGATCTGGCCTTGTCAAGGTAGCATAGATTAAACTACCTACCAAACTCTGATATTTTTTCATGTCATTGAACTCTTCACCTCCATACCTGCTTAATTTATGATTTACCTCCAATGGTGTAGTTGAGATCTTGCAATCTTCCATGTTAAACTTGATTAGAAGATTCTTCAAGTATCTCTCTTGTGAAACATATACTCCATGTTGAGTATACACAATCTGCATTCCTAGAAAATAAGATAAGTTTCCCAAATCACTTATCTTAAACTCCTTCTCTATTTGTCTTTTGAGTTCATTGATTCCTTGAGCATCTGTTCCTGTAACAATAATATCATCAACATAAATACACATGTAAATGTATCCATTTTCACTTGCCTTCACTAGCAAGCTACTATCTGCCTTTGATGCTTGAAATCCACATTCATTCAAGAACTTGACCAATCTGTAATTCCAAGCTCTTGGAGCTTGCTTCAACCCATATAAAGCTCTTTTAAGCTTACACACATAATCTGATCCAATTGAGTCCATAAAGCCTTCTGGTTGCTCCATATATACTTCATCTGCAATGTAATCATTTAGAAATGCATTTTTCACATCCAATTGTGATAATTTCCATCCCTTGCAAGCAGCAATAGCAATCAATGTCCTAATTGTAGACATCTTAGCAACAGGACTAAATGTTTCATCATAATCTACCCCATAAGTTTGGGCATAACCTTTGACCACAAGTCTAGCCTTATATCTAGACACCTTACCATCTGCAAACCTCTTTGTTTTATATACCCACTTACATCCAATGACCTTCTGATTCTTTGGTCTTGGTACTAGTTCCCAAGTTTCATTTTCAAGTAGAGCATCATACTCTTCCTGCATTGCCTTCTCCCAATTCTGTTTACCTTTGGCTTCTTCATAAGTGGTTGGATCTTCTTCTGTTTTCACAATGTAGGCATAATCTTTTGTTGTTAGGAAAGATGTGTCATAGCTATACCTTATAGGTTCTTTCCTTTCCCTTGTAGATCTTCTGATTTCTGCACTTCTTGAAGTTTCAGCCTCATTTGACTCTGGATCAAATCTTGGCCCTTCTTCTACATGATCCTGCACTCTACATCTAGAGTCAACTTCATCAACAATTTCTTCACATACCTTTACTTTTGCCTTTCCTTTTCTTTGAATTTCTTCAACACCTGTATACTCATTTGGTGATCCTGTATACCACATATTTTGCTCATCAAATGTCACATCTTTAGTAACAAGAAATTGCTTTGTGGATGGACTCCACAACCTGTAACCCATCTGTCTATCATCATATCCAATAAACACATACTTCTCTGCTTTTGGTTCTAGCTTATGTCTTAATTGTGAAGGAACATAAGCATAAGCAATACATCCAAATACTTTACAATGATCAAGACTAGGCTTCTTACCCCACCATGCTTCATAAGGGGTTCCTCCATCCAAAGCTTTGCAAGGCAACCTATTCACAAGGTATGTTGCAGTGTTAATGGCTTCTGCCCATAAGTAATTTGGACAATTCTTTTCCTTCATCATGGCTCTTGCAAACTCTACAAGAGTTCTATTCCTCCTTTCTGCTACTCCATTCTATTGAGGAGAGTACCTGCAAGTTACTTCTCTTTTGATACCTGCATTCCACAAATAATCATCAAACTCTTTTGAGAAATACTCTCCCCCTCCATCTGATCTTAACCTCTTTAGCTTTTGTCCTGTGATCCTTTCTGCATAAGCATGAAAATGTTTGAATGTCTTGAAAACTTCTGATTTGTCCTTGATTACATACAAAGTAATCCACCTGGTTGCATCATCAACAAACAACACATAATATCTGGATCCATTTATGCTATAGTCCCTTGAGGGACCCCATACATCTGTATGAACCAATTCAAGCATATTTGAATACTTGTACCCTGATTTGTTATAAGAATTCTTATGTGCTTTACCTAATTGACAAGCTTCACACTTGTACACCATATGTTGCCCTTCAATGTTTGGCAATCCAAGCACTATCTGATTCTTTGACATCTCCTTTATAGCTCTCTCATTGAAATGACCTAGCCTTTTATGCCATAGGTCTAATTCAGATACCTTTTGACTTCCATAGGTAAATAATGCATGTCCCACATTACCTTGGACTTTGAGAGTGAACAATCTTCCTTCCTTTTTACCTGCAATTATGTTTCTATATCCCTGATTTGGATCTTGTACATAAACACCATCATTTGTGAATCTTACTTCATATCCTTTCTCCACAATTTGCCCTACACTTATCAAATTTTTAGGAATAGTAGGAACATAAAGTACCTTGCTCAGAAGTGTACTTCCACTCTTTGTCTTCACTGATCCAATGCTCTCCACTTTATGTTTGGTATTGTCACCTGTCTGAACTGAATGTCCATTCACCCTTGCTTCCATATCAGACATCAAAGATAGATTCCCACTCAGATGGTTACTGCACCCTGAGTCAATATAAAACACTCTTTGATCTTCTCCCATTGATTCATGAGTTGCATTCAAGATAAGAGTCATGTCATCCTTCTGATCTGATGCATAATTGTAATAATTATTGTTGTAGGACTGAGATTGGAAGTTTCTTCCACCTCCTCTACCATATGATGTCCTACCTCCTCTTCCTCTGAAATAGCCTCTTTGGTTTCTGCCTCCTCTACCTCTTTGACTATAATTCTGATTATTGCTTCCACCATTTTGATTATTATACCAACAGTCATTTGCCAAATGATTTGTTCTTCCACAAATCCAACAAGCTTTAGCATTATCTTTGTTCTTACCTCCTCTTCCTTTACCTCTGAAATTTGTCTTCCCTTTTGTGAAGTTAGCTTGATTTGAATTCCCTTCATCATCATTTGATTGCTTTCCTTTGCCATTCTTTTTCTTGTCTTTGGAGTACATAGCTTGACTTGTACTTCTATCATTGTCTCCTTTAAGATCCTGCTCAAAGGTTAGCATATGTCCTAGCAATTGATTAAGATCAGGAGTAAAGTGATCAAGTGACAATTCTATGGACAAGATAAAAGGCTTCCACTTCTCATCACCTCTTAGACCTGTAAGTATTTGTCTTACCAACTTTTCCTCTTCAATGTCTTCATCCACTGCTCCCAAGCTATCTGCAATATCTTTCATCCTTGCCACATAATCTGAAATTGATTGTGAGCTCTTCTTCTTGAAGGTTGTGAACTCAGCCCATAGTGAGGACTTCCTTGACTTAGTTGTATTTTGGAAATGCTCTTCCAAGGCATTCCAAACATCTGTAGCACTTTCCAAACCTCTGATGTGAGGTAAAAGGTAATCATTTACAGCCATGTAGATAATGCTCCTTGCTTGAGCATCTTTTCTCATCCAAGCCTTCAACATTGCAAGCTCTTCCCTAGTAGGAATACTAGGATCTGCAAACTCAGGTTTTTCTTCATCTCCTGTAATAAATGATATAAGATCTTTGCTCATGAGGTGTGCTTCCATCCTCATGGACCATGCTGGATAGTTCTCCCTATCTAGCTTATCAATCTGCAAGCTTTCTCCCATCTTGTGTCCACCTGTGTATTGAAAACTTCAAGCTTTACAAATAATGTATGTACCTTTACTTCGAAGTAGACTCCCTTTGCCTTTTTTGATGTCAATTAATCTTCTCCTCGAGCTTTGACTCCAAGCTTTCACTTCTTAGTCCTTCAAGTATTGAATTTCTTGAATCTGCAGCAGTCGGGATCCTTCTTTCTTCAAATTGATGTCTCCTGCTCTGATACCACTGATGGAGAGTATTAATCTCCAAAAGAATAACTTATTCTTGTGATTAGAATACCTCCATACCAAGAATAAGTCAAAACCTTCCACTAATTTAGAGGATCAACTACTAATTGTCAAAAGATTAACAAATCTGTGAAGAAGATGAAACACAGAAAAGTCTGCTGCACTATTTCTTCACATTGACCTATCAAACGTATAAAGTTTTTGATGAAACTTTGTACGAATCATCTCCTAGAGATTGCGCATCTACTCCAAGTTGAATCACTTCAAAAGGTTTAGTATAACTTGAGAAATTGACTTCACAAGTTACCTATGTCAGAAACTGTCATCCAAAACAGTCGACTTTACACCTGTAACTTTTAAGACTTGGTTCTCCTTGAATATAACCCGTTTTACAAAATGCTTCTAGCCATGAGTAGCCTATCTTCCAACTTAAAGATTAAGCCTTCACTCATGCAAAACTTTAAACTGTGCTAGGAGAAATGATCAAAACATTAACTTCGAAATATGCGCCTGTTTTAGGAACCTGTGAACACACTTCACATATGAATGTTCCTACACTCAATTCACTCAGCCTGATTACAATTGGAAGCTAAAACTTTGCACAGAGGTCAAGCAACTCTCAACTTAGACTTGTACAAAAGCATTTCACAATTGATCTACTGTAGAAGGAGAACACGCAGAAACATCGGGCGCAAAAATTTTCATTTACTCAGAGAAATTACAACTGAGTGATTAGAGCTAACTCAACTAATTTTTCCTCTATCTCATGACTTCTAACTTCCTCAAACTTGGATTCTAACTATTGTCACATATGCTCTCATACATGCCCCGACTTTTCTCAAAGTATTTATAGATAATTTTGTACATGATTCTTACTAAACAAAAGATCTAAGTCATCTATGACTATACTAATGTACATATGTGTACACTTCTCTTGTCCTCTGAATGTAATCTTCTTCCATACTTTAGGAATTGATTCTTCCTTCATCATTTGATCTTCCAAGCCTTCAATTGGTGATTGGTATGCACCAACATATGTGTATATGTGTCTCTATGTGTGTGTATGCATATATATGTGTGTATATCTCTATGTGTCTTTCTATGCATATCTGTGTGTGTATGTGTCCATGTGTGTGTGTATGTGTGTGTGTCTATGTGTGTGTCTGTGTGTGTATATACATGTGTATCTGTATATATATGTGTCTATATGCATGTGTATGTATGTGTGTTAATGTCTGTAAGTGTGTGTCTATGTGTGTATATCTATGTGTGTATGTCTATGTGTATGCATGTGTAAGTGTGTCTGTGTATGTGTGTGTGTGTGTGTAAATCTGTGTGTATATGTGTGTGTATGTGTATATGTGTGTATGTCTCCATGTGTGTGTATGTATCTGTGTTGTGTATGTGTCTATGTGTGTATGTGTATGCATGTAAGCATGTATCTATGCATGTGGATGTGCATTATGTATGCATATCTATGCATATATGTGTGTATGTCTGTGTATGCATGTAAGTATGTATGTATGCATATGCATATGCATTATGTATGCATATGTATGCATGTATGTGTATGTTTGTGTATGTCTCTTTACATGTGTGTGTATGCATATATGTGTGTGTATGTGTGAGTGTCTCTATCTACACATGTGTTTGTGTCTATGTGTGTATATGTATGTGTGTGTATGTGTGTGTATGCATGTAAGCATGTATGTATGCATGTGCATGTGCATTATGTATGCATGTGTGTGTGTTGTGTGTGTATGTCTCTCTAGGTGTGTATGTGTGTATGCATATGTATGCATGTGTGTGTATGCATGTAATCATGTATGTATGCATATGCATATGCATTATGTGCATATGTGTGTATGTGTCTATGTGTGTGTATGTGTGTGTATGTGTGTGTGTATATGTGTGTGTGTCTATGCGTGTATGTGTGTGTATGCATGTGTATGTGTGTATAAACTTGTGTGCATCTGTGTCTATATGTGTGTATGTGTATGCATGTATCTATGCATATGCATGTGCATTATGTATGCAAATGTTTGTGTATGCATGTAAGTATGTATGTATACATATGTATTATGTATGCATATGTATGGATGTATGTGTATGTGTGTGTATGTCTCTTTATGTGTGTGTATGCATATATGTGTGTGTATGTGTGTGTGTGTCTATGTGTGTATGTGTATGTGTGTATGCGTGTGTATGTGTGTGTATGCATGTAAGCATGTATGTATGCATATGCATGTGCATTATGTATGCATATGTATGCATGTGTGTGTATGTGTGTGTATGCGTGTAAGTATGTATGTATGCATATGTATGTGTGTGTGTAGATGTGTTTGGATGTGTGTGTGTGTGTTTGTGTGTAAGTGTGTATGTGTCTATGAGTGTGTATGTGTTTATGTGTCTATGTGTATGTATGTGTCTATGTGTGTATAAGTATGCATGTATTTATGCATATACATGTGCATTATGTATTCATATGTATGCATATGTATGTGTATGTGTGTGTATGCATGTAAGTATGGATGTATGCATATGCATTATGTGTATGTGTCTATGTGTATGTGTGTGTATATGTGTGTGTGTGTGTCCATGTGTGTATGTGTGTGTATGCATGTGTATGTGTGTGTAAACCTGTGTGTATATGTGTGTGTATGTGTGTATGTGTCTATGTGTGTGTATGTGTATGCATGTATCTATGCATATGCATGTGCATTATATATGCATATGTAATCATATGTGTGTGTATGCATGTAAGTATGTATGTATGTATGCATATTCATATGCATTATGTATGCATATATATGCATGTATGTGTATGTGTATGTCTCTCTATGTGTGTGTATGCATATATGTGTGTGTATGTGTGTATGTGTGTGTGTCTATGTGTGTATGTGTATGTGTGTGTATGTGTGTGTATGCATGTAAGTATGTATGTACGCATATGCATATGCATTATGTATGCATATGCATATGCATTATGTATGCATATGCATATGCATTATGTATGCATATGCATATGCATTATGTATGCCTATGCATATGCATTATGTATGCATATGCATATGCATTATGTATGCATATGTATAATTGTATGTGTATGTGTGTGTGTATGTCTCTTTACGTGTGTGTGTATATGCATATATGTGTGTATATGCATATATGTGTGTATGTGTGTGTATGTGTGTGTATGAATTTATGCATGTATGTATGCATATGCATGTGCATTATGTATGCACATGTATGCATGTGTGTGTATGTGTGTGTGTGCATGTAAGTATGTATGTATGCATATGCATATGCATTATGTATGCATGTATGTGTATGTGTGTGTATGTCTCTCTACTTGTGTGTGTCTATGCATATATGTGCATGTATGTGTCTATATGTGTGTGTATGTGTGTGTATGTGTGTGTGTGTCTATGTGTATATGTGTGTGTGTGTCTATGTATGTATGTGTGTATGTGTGTATATACATGTGTATCTATATATAAGTGTCTGTATGCATGTGTATGTGTGTGTAAATGTGTGTGGATGTGTGTGTGTGTGTAATTGTCTATGTGTGTGTTTGTATATCTGTGTGTGTATGTGTATGTGTGTATGTGTATGTGTGTGTGTCTATGTGTGTATGTGTGTGTGTGTGTGTGTCTCTATGTGTGTATGTGTGTGTGTCTATGTGTGTATGCATGTATCTATCTATGTATATATTTGTGTGTGTATGCATTTGCATGTGTGTATGTAAATTAGTGTGAATATGTGTGTGTCTGTATGTGTTTGTCTCTATGCGTATGTGTGTGTCTATGTGTGAATATGTGTGTGTGTATGCATATGTATGTGTGTGTATGTGTGTGTATGTGTGTGTGTGTAAATCTGTGTGTGTATGTGTGTGTGTGCGTACCTTGCTTCATGGGATGAGCGTTTATCAATCTCTCTCTCTCTCTCTCTCTCTCTCTCTCTCGCTCTCTCGCGTCCAAATCGCGACACAAATGTGCCTAGAGGAATCAAATTTTTTTAACACTCGAAAGTGTTGCTTATGTGATGCTCTGGAACACGAGGACGTCGCTTATGTGACGCTCCAAGGTCGTAGGCAGTTTGCCAATGTCGTTAAAAACATTGCTATTTAGCGATGCTATTTGCAATGCATAGTTTTTGCATCGCATAAGTCACGCTAACATCACTTCTTGGATGACACATCTTAAAAAAAAAGAAACAGGCCGGTCGCTTATGCGATGCTAGCATTGCATAAGCAACGAGCCCCGATTATTTTTCAATTCCGGGGTGTCGCTATGCCCCCCTATTTCTAGTAGTGTATGTATGTATGTATGTATGTATGTATGTATGTATGTATGTATGTATGTATGTATGTATGTATGTATGTATGTATGTATGTATGTATATATCTATCTATCTATCTATCTATCTATCTATCTATCTTTCTGTCTGTGTACCTGTCTATCTATCTATCTCTTTATCGCTCTATCTATCTATCTATCTATCTATCTATCTATCTATCTATCTATCTATCTATCTATCTATCTATCTATCTATCTATCTATCTAGCTAGCTCTCTCTCTATCTATCTATCTTTTTGTCTATGTACCTGTCTATGTGTCTATTGATGGTGCAAATCACAAGCCTACATATTTGGCTTGAAAGATATCATGAAGACTCTACATACATGAACAACCATAGGAACATATGCTAGTGGTTATTTACCACTTTATCTCATTGTAAAAGTCAAATTGACTTAGAATCTTTTGTAATCACCTACCAAAGTGAGTCATGGAAAAAGTAGCTCATTTGATTGAGAGAATATCTCCAAGCATTAAGGAGCTTGATCATAGGGAGCCAAAAGTTTGAATTTGAATTCAAATTTTCACTCACTTCCTATAGAAATAGACATGGAAAAGTCACGGGCAGAACACTACTCTCCCGAGCTTCGCATTTCTAAGTTTGAGTGTGTGTGAGGACTATACTATAGCCTAAACCTCTCTACACCATTAGGCAATGTTATTCATGCCAATGGGATTGTATACAAGTGTTCATTAATAGTTATATTTACATCATTCATCTTTGCGTTATCTGTTAGTCTACTCAAAAGTCTATCAACTTATCAAAGGCATATCTCGGTCAAATATCCACCCAATTCAGTGATTCAAAGCTTGTTGGATTCATCTTGACGTCTACTACATGCTGTCAAAATTTAAAGACATTCCATTCAGCAAATTCAAAGAAATCGGCGTCGAGGTGCTCACTTGTCTATTTTTGCTACAGTTCTAAAAAGTCGGGGGTATAGCTAAACTTGCTAAATTGCTTTCTCTTAGCATAGTTTATCTTTTTGCATCATTCCACTTGCAAATGGTAGCTTACTAAGCTAATTAAATATCCCTAGAAGGAATTTTATCAATTTCTACTGTGCTGGTCACACTGAGCAAAACATCCAACAGGTGTCAAGACATAAATAGAAGGTTTTCTTGAGTTTGTGACTTCCAAAGTTATCTGTTTTAATTCAATCATTACACCCATCATTTCCAAAAGACATAGGCCATTTTTTGGTGTCATTGGAAAGCTAAGGAAGTCTACTAATCAAGTCTGAAGCAAAAGAGGGCTGATACAAAGTAGGTTTAGCAATACCTACTCAGTCTCTTGGATCATCCATCCATCTTTCCCAACAGTGGTATCAGAGCAAACAAAGGTAAAATGGGAGATGGTTTTCCTTCATTTATTGATAAATTGGATAGGAACAACTATCAAGCTTGGTCTCTAAGGATGAAGACCTACTTACAAGGAAGGAGTCTCTATGGATACATCTTAGGAGATGAGGAATTGCCCTCATTCAAAGCAAGAGGATTGCCAACCAAGGAAGAACAAGAAAAGCTCAACACATGGTGTGCTAAGGATGCATTGGCAAGGTCTTATTTACTCAACTCTATATTTGACTTTCTTTTGCCACATATCAGAAATTGCAAGACATCCCAAGAGACTTAGGAAACCTTGTCATCATATTTTTCCTCCAATACAAGGGCTAGGAAAAATCAGTTGTGGATTGAATTCACAACACTAAGGAAGCAACCTAAACAAGCTGTTTCAGAATTTGTGACCAAGATCAAAGATGTTGCAGATCAATTAGCAAGCATAGGAGAAGAGATTGAAGAAGAACAGATTGTGAGGCAAGTGATCAATGGGATCAAGGCTGATGACAAGTGGGAAAGCTTCACCGCTGCAATGGATCTCTACATCGACATGCACACTCCAGATCTTACAACTCTCATGGGACAACTATTTACACATGAAGCAAAGCTCACCAAGAATGAAGATACATCCAAAGGTAATAACTCTTCTGCCCTATACATTGATAAGAAGTCTAAGGATAAAGGCAAGAGCAAGAACGTGGAAGATGAAGGCTCTACCTCCCAAGCAAATTATGCAGGGAGAGGTAGATCTTCAAGAGGAAGGGGCAGAGGAGGTAAGCAAGGTAGGGGGAGACCTTAGGAAGAGGAAACCAAAGAGGTGGATACTCACAGTCAAGAGGTAGATTCAACCATCACCAAGGCTACAACAACAACTACAACAACAATTACAACAAAAATTACAATGGCAACTACCAAGGAGGATATAAATCCAGAAAGGACTACAACAACTATACAGAGGAGCAGGATGACTCTCTTCTGATCATGAACATGACTTCAAAGTCAGGTACAAATGATGACCACCTATTCTACATTGACTCAGGATGCTCAAATCATGTGGCTGGCAATGTAGCACTACTCTCTAATCTTGAGGAACCAAAAGGTAAGCATCAAGTCCAAACAGGTGATGATACAAAGCATTCAGTAGTTAAAGTTGGAAATGTTAAGACTTTTGGTAGAAATCAGAATTTGTTGAGCAGGGTACTCTATGTACCAACCATTACCAGGAGAAAGGTTTCCAGGTTAGATTCAATCAATATGGAGCATTTGTGGAGGACCCAAGACATGGATTCAAGGGGATTTCTAAAGGAGAAAAATCAGGTAGTCTTTTCACTTTTGAGTTAGAAGACACAAAGAATATTGCACTATACATAATAAGGATCAAACACTTTCAGAGCTTGAGATTTGGAACAAAAGATTAGGACATATAGGAGAAAGAATCTTGAAGCAAATGTGCAGGGACCAATGTGTGCTTGGGATACCTAATATATCCAAGCAACATATGATTCACAAGTGTGATGCTTGTCAATTTGGGAAGTCTCACAGGTTACCCTTCTCAAGGACAGGATATATGCATGAAGACTACCTAGAGCTTGTCCACACAGATGTATGGGGACCAAGCAAAGACCCTTCAGTCTCAAGTTCAAGGTACTATGTGTCTTTTATTGATGATTATAGCAGATGGACTGTATTGTACTTCATGAAGCACAAGGATGAGGTGTTTAATTGCTTTAAAAAATATCTTGCACTAGTTGAAAATCAGACAGGTAGAAATTTGAAGAGGCTAAGGTCAGATGGAGGAGGTGAGTACTTCTCTAATGAGTTTGAAAGCTTCTTGCAGGATAGAGGCATCAAAAGAGAAATAACCACAAGGTATTCACTTGAACAGAATGGGGTAGCTGAAAGAAGAAATAGGTTAATTGCTGAGATAGCTAGATCTATGCTTAATGAGAAGAAGTTACCTAACTATCTATGGGCAGAGAGTGTCTCTACTGCCACTTACCTCATAAACAGGTTACCATCTAAGTCACTTGATGGTATGACACCCTATGAAGCATGGAATGGTAAGAGACCACCACTAGACCATTGCAAAATATTTGGATGTGTAGCATATGTGCACATTCCCTCTCATATAAGAGGTAAGCTAGACCCAAAGGCTGAAAAATGCATCTTTATTGGGTATGATTTAAATAAAAAAGGTTACAGGTTTTATAACCCTACCAATAAGGGATTCATGGTAAGCAGAGATGTTGTCTTTGATGAAAATGATTCTTGGTATGAGAATGAATGTAGGAAAGTTAAACTACCCTATGATTTGGAAGAGGAATTTCCAAAACTTGCAAAGGAGGAACCTACTCAGAATATAGATTCAAGTTCAGATGATGAAGAACCTATCAATCTTGAGGAGTTCAAGGCATGGAAGTCCAAAGGCAAAATGAAGATGAAGAAGCTTGAAGACATACGTGAATCTTCAACTCAACCATTTAGAAGATCACAAAGAGAAAGCAAAAAACCTATCAGATATGGGTATGATACATCTCTTGTTACTAAACATTTTGTTTATCTTTCCAAAGATTTGTCAAATGAAGAAGCAGGATCATATGAAGAAGCAATAACCAAATTAGAATGGAAAGAAGCTATGGATGAGGAGATTGAAGCACTCAAGGAGAGTGACACATGGGAGTTAGTACCCAAGAAGGACTCCATGAAGGTATTAGGATCCAGATGGATCTATAAACTGAAAAAGAAATTCTGATGGCACAATTAATAGTTACAAAGCCATATTGGTAGCCAAGGGTTTTGCACAAACCCAAGGCATTGACTATGAAGAAACATTTTCTCCTGTGGCCAAGATGCCAACAATCAGAGTGTTGGTTAGTGTGGCTGCATCAAAGAATTGGAATATGTACCAATTGGATGTGAAGAATGCTTTCTTGAATGGATGGATTTCAAAAGAGGTTTATATGTCACAACCTCCTGGCTATGAGGACCCTAAGAAGGTAACATTTGTTTGCAAATTAAAGAAAGCTTTATATGGATTGAAGCAGGCACCAAGAGCATGGAATTATAGGTTAACTACATACCTCCAAGACCAAGGTTTTGTCATGAGCAAGGCAGATACTTCTCTATTCATTAAGAGAAGTAATTCAGAGGTAATTTATCTTTGTGTTTATGTTGATGACATCATCATTAGAGGTAATGATGTCAATGGAATCAGAAATATCAAAAGCCAGATGATGAAGGAGTTCAAGATCAATGATCTTGGATTATTGAAGTATTTTTTTGGGACTTGAATTAGTTTACACTAATTCAGGGATATACATTACTCAGAAAAAGTATGTACAGGATATGTTGAAGAAGTTTCACTTGTAGGATGCCAAAGTAGCAAGCACTCCAATGGAGGTAAACCTAAAACTAAGTGCCCATGAAGGTGATGAAGTCAAAGAGATTACAGGTTATCAAAGTATGGTGGGTAGCTTGAACTAT
>CM035412.1:5109340-5134340 GCA_020310875.1 Ceratopteris richardii
CGTGATATCAGACAAGACCATAAACACAATAATTAACTAAAAAGAATCAAGTGACTGGTACCAATTGATTGGCAACGAGGTTGTACTCTGAAAAAAAAAATTGGGCTAATCAGTTAGGCATATGAACCTTAGATCAGGACGACACCTAGCACGAGAGAGACAAAGCCTTAGGTCTTCAGAGGCTAGTGTCAATCACACTGCAAGGTTTTGGGCCCAGCAGTTGAGCCACCGCTCAAACTACCCTAGCTCTGAGACCAGTGAGTCAGAAATGTCCCAAGGCATGGACAGACCTACGAGAAGTTCAGGAGTGCCTTACCTATACAGGGTAGAAGGCCCTTACAAAACGCAGCTGGAGTACCTTAGGACCAACCGATTAGGTGCTAGCATCTATGAGGACGGCTTAGGAAGATCTGTGGTCCAGATTAAAAACCCTGATCAATCCATTGGACTAGAGCACCCAGCTGTCAAGTTTGAAAATGGTGCATACCTGGACAAAGAAGGAACTATATATGTAGTCACTAGTCACCCTGATAGGACCGATGACTTTGGGAATGTAATCTCAGAAGCGGACTTAGGTGACCTAGAACAAGGGAACATGGGTGCGGAACCTAGAACCCCTCGAGGTAAATCAGTTCTCACTAGGATTATCACGCCTGAATGGGTTCCCCAAGACAACAAGAGCATAGAGTTGCTCCTCAATCGAGAAACTGATGAAGCCTTTTGGAGGTATAAGTCTAATCAGCCAACAGACATAGGAAATATCATGATCTATGAGTTTAAGGATCCGGATAGCCCAGGCAGAGTGACCTATTTAGATCATGCTTCAGAACGGATCTTTGTGGTGACAGAAAACGATAGGCATGCTTACACTTGGAAGGGTGAATTTATTTTCCCCCAACCAAGATCAAATGTATCCTATGGTCACCCTGGGGCTGGAACTTCCCAAGCTCATGGTACGCAAAGAGACAGAAGTAGAGATAGACCAGAAGTAAGTTTTGCCAACCCAGTGGGCAGAGAAAGAACGAGAACAGAGACGAATAGGGTAGAACCTGAGATGCATAGAGCCCACAGGAACCAAAGAAATGTAGATGGATTCCCTCTGCCAAGGCCTAGAGAGCACACAAGAACTTTGAGACCCACCCAGCTAGTTAAGTCCATGAAGAATTACTTTGACGGCACAGGAGATCCCTATGATCATGTGGCGGAGTTCAAGCAAGTTTTGAGAGCTGAACAAGTGGAAGATCTGTTCACGCAATACAATGCCTTCGGTCTAACCCTTAGGAACACAGCACTTACATGGTTTCAGCCATTAGATGAGCGTCAGTTCAGGAGCATAGACCAACTCCTAGAGGCATTTATTGTAGAGTTCTCTAAGAGCGGCATAAGGCACAATACCTCCTCATTGATTCACAGCTTCAAACAGACCCCCCAAGAGACTGTCAGATTGGCCGGAAGAAGATTTAGACAATATCTTGAAAGGTGCCCTATTTCGGAACTACCCACATCTGCTAAACAAGTAGCCTTATTCCTTGATGGATTGCTGAGTACAAAATTGAGATCCTATGTGTATCTGAAGGACCCTAGGACTATAGAAGAGTGTGTACGCATGTGCATTGACATTGAAGATAACCTAGGGGAAGAACTAGAGCTCTCCAAAATCTACAAAGATTCAGATAGTGCATCTAGTCACTCTTCCACGCAATCCACATCAATTGAGGAACTTGCCGAAAAGGTAGCTCAGAAATTAGGTGTCACTGGCAAACAAATCCCAAGGTTTGCCCCTGTGAAGAGGTGCTATACATGCGGTGGCGACCACATGGCAAATGTGTGTCCCATTATGGCTCAACCCCAAGTTAACCCTAGTAGCCAGTACTGCACCATAGAACGGAAGTACACAAACCACACCGCACAAGATTGCCCATACAACAAACAGGCAGTTAGGCAACCATACCCTCAGCCCTACCAACAAGGCAGATACCAGAACCAGTACCCTCCACCACCACAATATGCTAGACCCCAACAAACCTATCAGCAACCATATCAGGCCCAACAGAGACCTCTACCGGTACTAGCTCAACAGCCTCCCAACCCCGCTAATGTGATTCCAGTGAAGTATGCTGTTGCAGAAGAAAACCTGAATAGAGCCATAGTACCAGTAACCCCATTGATCTCAGAAAGTGACCCGAGTGACCATAGCTTTGATTCTACACATGTCGATAGTCCCCAAGCTTATTACATGCAGTCTCCAGAACATGGTGAGTCATACTATAGTGAAGAACCAAGTGAACCTAGTTGGGAGTCGGATTACACGAACGTCATGTATGCAAACCCCAACCCTAGGCCTCAACCTAGGTAGGTACGACCACCCTTTCCTAGAGGACCATGCTACCGATGTCAGGGGGATCACTTCATTCGTGATTGTCCCTTACCTCCACCTCCACAAAATCAGTCCGTGACGATCCAAGGCTTTTGCCAAGATTGTGGAAAAGAGCATCTCTTACGAGATTGCCCAAAGAACCCCAATAATATGCCAAAAATCACTCCTATCAATGTGATTGGGTTGGTTGTGGATGCCTCAGGAAGTGTCACTTCCACTGCACCAGTGCAGGTGGTTACTAGAGCTCAGGCATTGCAGCAAAACCAAGAGGCAAGCCAGGAAAAGGGCCCAGAGGCTAGTGAAACCGAGAGCGTGACAAAGAAAAGGACTAGAGCGTGGAAAGATAGTCGAGAAAGAATGAAAAGACAATGGGCTAAAAAGATGAGTGAGCTTGAGGAAAGCATAAGAGAAACCAAAGCGAGGATAACTGAACTCACAGCTCCAATTCCCTCTCACATTACCCCGCCTCCACCACTCCCATCTCCATTCGACCCACCACTTTCCCCACCGCCTCATCAAATCCCACCACCCCCTAGAGTAGGATCAGTCCTAGCAGATCCCACTCCTGAAGACCTAAACATGATGCTTAAAGCATATCAGGCCAGAATCCAAGAAGGGCCAACCATAACCGATCATGAAAAATGCTATCCTAGAGCCGAGCTAGAGCTTGAACGAACTAAAATTTGTGCCAAAATGGTAGAATTGGCTCAGACAATGTTTGAGGCCAGCCGCCTATTCAACATTTCTAGTTCAGCTAAGACGCAGTTACACTTTGATGGACTGCTGGAAAGAATAGAGAAGCTGATTGCACAATCCGAGAAGGAACCTGCCCCTCAAAGAAAGGAAAGGGCAAGAGAACGGATGAGCCAGCCTCTTCGGGAAGCCCACGCGCCTCCTCAAGACGCCTATCTTCCTCCTCACAAGGCAGAGGAGCCTACCCCGAAAGCTTACGTACCTCCACAGGTGACCCACATTCCTTCTCAGAGAGCGTATGAGCCTGTTCGGAAAAGTAATGGAATAAGTAATCCTCCCCAAGAAGCTTGTGCTCCAGCCATCTATGGGAACAAGGAGAGAGCCAACGATAGAATAAGCCCTCCTTCCCAGGTTGCTTATGTGCCTAATTCTACGGAACCAGACACTTCTTCTTCTATGAATCGGTTTGCACCAGACTTCCTACGAGAGATTCAAGAAGATAAATGGGATAACGAAAGCGAGGTCGCCCCTCCATTTGAACTTGTGGATGATGCACACGACCAATTCCCACAAGACATCCCATCCATTTACGGGGAACATGAGAGTACTCAGTCTAATGAGAGATTGGACTTTGAGTCTAATTCCATACAGGAGCTACCCCACTTCACAGGCCCATGGGAAGCAAAGTCCACATGTATGAGAGCACCCACAGTCATGGTAAGGAACGACGACTCAGTCATACCAAGGAACACGGAGGTAGTAACGAACACCAAGGTGCAACGCGATCTCACTTTGGAAGAACTGACTGAAGATAGACCAAACATGCGAAAATATGTAGCCAGTCAGGTAGCTGAAGTTGCAAAACCTCGTTCCAAGGTAGGATCCCATAGGACAGTACCGGAAATTCCCTTGGATAAGATAGGAGATATGTGTGAAGGTGAAGAAGGGAACACCTACCTTCCCATCACCTACCAGGACTACACCACGAAGGCAATTTTGGACTCAGGTGCAGGAGTTGCAATTGCCACTACCTCCTTATGGAAGCGTTGGGGCAAGCCGGCACTCAGGCCGACGAGAATGAAATTGCAAATGGCCGATGGTCACATAGAGAGACCCCTAGGATTGCTAGAAGGAATAACTCTCACCACTTGTGGTGTCGAGTTTGAACATACCTTTGCCATATGTGACTTCAGCAAAAATCATGCCTATGAGATGATTTTGGGAAGACCATTCATGCGACAGTTGCAAGTGGTACAGGATTGGGGAACCAATTCTTTGTACCTGCAGCACTTAGGTGTTACAACCAAAGTCAATCTCAAGGATTATTCTCATAGAGATGTCCCTCCTATCCAATGGAATCCCATCCATAGAGCCAAAGATGATACAGAATCTGTGCATTCCATAGGATCAGGATCCTCCTGGATGCACGAAGACACTCACTTATGGATGTGCAAAGTAGCAGTGGAGGAAGAGAAGAGAGAAAAGGCCAGAGAAATAGGTGCAAACGAAACCCATAGACCCATTCAAGACCCAGCCTATGCACCTGTAGTTTTTCCGGACGAGGAATTTGAACCCCATGGCTGGGCAGAAATTTTAGCAACAATGGACGTAGCCATCAATGAAGAACAATGGACACCTCACTGTGATGAGGATGGCTATGATATTTCAGTCTTCTCCATAGAGCCAATCATGGGAGAGGCAGTTCTAGAAGAATGCGAACCTAGCCCTGATGAATATGAGGATGCAAGTGACTCCGATCTAGAGTCAATCATTATGGACCCACCATTCGCATCAGATGAAGAATACTTCCATGAAGTAGAATTTCAACCCCAGAGGCATGGAGAGGTTACAAATGATGTAAGATTAGCAACACATATGACCCCGAAGGAAGAAGGAAAGAAACAAAAGAAGAGAGAAGCCTTACCAGAAGAGGAAGAATCTTTGTTTGAGGTCCCAGAAAATTTTAAGAAGTACGAGATAGATGACAGGAGAGTCATGATAAGAATGCCTAAACGAGAGGCACAATCAGGAGAGGCCTATGATAACAAAGAAACCACCAAGAAAATAGTAGTGGCCATAGAAGAAGGAGAGGAGAGATGCACGTATATAGGCCATGACCTGACAGAAGAAGAAGAGTACGAATTGATTACCTTGCTAAGAGAATACAGAGATGTATTCGCTTGGAGTTACAAGGATTTGAAAGGTGTTGACCCTGACATATGCTCACACACCATCCCCATGACCTCAGATGCCAAACCCTCTAAGCAAAAGCCTTATACATATAACGATAACTATGCTGCTAAGATCAAGGAAGAGATAGATAGACTGGTTGAAGCTGGATTTATCTATGAAATTGAGCACACTGAATGGGTATCCCCCATCGTAGTGGTGCCCAAGAAGAATGGCAAGCTGCGTGTGTGCATTAACTTGAAAAAGGTTAATGCCGCCACGATTCGAGATAACTATCCGCTTCCCATCACAGAACATCTCTTAGAAAGAGTGGCAGGCAAGGAAGTGTACAGCTTCCTTGATGGATTTTCTGGCTACAATCAAGTAGCCATAGCTCTAGAGGATCAGCATAAGACAGCCTTTGCCACAGAATGGGGCATTTTTGCTTTTAGAGTAATGCCATTTGGGCTTACCAATGCACCAGCCACCTTCCAGAGGCTGATGTGCCATGTGTTTAAGGAGTTCCTGAGGAAGAGTTTAGAAGTCTACGTTGACGATCTCTGTGCTCATTCCAATGTTAGACAAACCCATATTCCTGAACTCAAACAAATCTTTGACAAATGTAGAGAATACCAAGTCTGCCTGAACCCAGAAAAGTGCGTTTTTATGGTCAGGCAAGGCAAGATTCTAGGACACATAGTGTCAAAGAATGGCATATCTACGGACGAAGAAAAAGTGAGAGCCATAGCAGAGCTACCTAGGCCAAAGAATGTCAAGGAAGTACAAGCTTTCATGGGGCACTGTGGTTATTACCGACGATTTATACACATGTATGCTGTCATTGCAAAGCCCATGTATGGACTTCTGACAAACTTTGAGTGGACGGATGAATGTGAGAATTCCTTCCAAGAGCTTAAACGAAGATTATGTTCAGCACCAATCTTGACCACACCAGATTGGAATAAGCCATTCCATGTTCATGTGGATGCATCCAATTATGCTATTGGATGTGTGCTTGCACAACCTACTGGTGAAGGTAATATGGATCTTCCAATTGCCTATGCCAGTAGACAATTGAATGCGGCTGAACGGAATTACACCACTACAGAGCGAGAAGGATTAGGCATGGTATATGCAGTCAAGAAATTTAGACACTATTTGCTTGCAAATAAGTTTAAATTTTTTACTGATCATCAGGCATTGTTATATCTCGTAAACAAGCCATGCAATACAGGAAGATTAGTAAGATGGTTTCTCTTGCTAATGGAATATGACTTTGAGGTTGTGGTAAGAAAAGGTAGGACTCACTTGAGAGCAGATCATCTCTCTAGGCTCACATCGGGAGAAGCCCCACAGGGAGTGCCAGATGACCTTCCTGATGCTTACTTGTTTAATTTGGAAGTGGTACCGCAGTGGGCTAAGCCATTGGTACCAGTATTGACATACGGGCCCAACCATCCAGTGGTAAACACACGGAATAGAGAGATCGTAAAAGCCCAAAAGTATCACATCATGGCAGGAAGCATGTACAAGCACACAGATCAAGGGATCTTGGCTTGCTGCGTAGAAGAGGATGAGTACGCTAAATGGTTGCAACTAGCACATGTAGGTGCACTAGAGCAACACCATTCAAAACAACGAACTTTACAGACCTTAAAGAGTTTCGGAGTGCACTGGCCAACTATGGAAGCGGATGTCCAAAAGTTGTGCAAGGAATGCCCAATCTGTTGCACTAAACCACCTGTGGAACATGCCACTCTCTATCAAGTATCCATTGTGCCAGATTGGAGTGAACCTCTAGTATCATTTTTGAGGACAAACACATTTCCTCCAGATATGACTCTAGCTAGGAAAAGGAGTTTAGAACAAGAAGCCCAAGATTACTCACTTATAGGTGATAATCTATATAAGCGCGGTAAAGATGGTTACCTGAGGTTATGTGTCCATGAAAGTGAATATATCAAAATCTTGGAGACTGCTCACCAAGGTGTAGCAGGAGGACACTTTGGACCAGATCGGGTGATCAAGGCAATATTGTTTGCGGGCTTTTGGTGGCCTACCCTTCACATGGACGCACATACCTATGTGAAACGGTGTGATGTCTGTCAGAGGACTCAGTATCCTATACGCAAAGATGAGATGCCACTGAAACCTATGATGGGTGGACGTGCATTCTCTAAGTGGGGAATAGACTTTGTAGGTCCTATTAATCCCCCAGCTAAGGGTTCTCATGCGGAATACATCATTGTGGCAACAGATTATCTCACCAAGTGGGTAGAGGTAAAGGCTACGACAAAGAACGATGCTCAAACAACTGCCAAATTCTTGTTTGAGAATGTATTCACGAGATACGGGCTACCTATAGAGCTTGTAAGTGATAGAGGCACTCATTTCTTGAATGAAGTGATTGAAAATCTACTCCAAGAATTCTTGGTAATACACAAGAAGTCTGCCCCTTATCACCCTCAAGCTAATGGGCAAGCTGAGAGCACTAATAAGATCTTATGCAATGTACTGACAAAATTAGTGAACACTAAACGCTCTGATTGGGACAAACAGCTACACCATGCTGTTTGGGCATACCGAGTTGCCTACAAAACGGTACTCCAAGCCACCCCCTTTCAGATGGTATTCGGCCAAAACGCTGTGCTACCCTTGGATTTCCTGATTCCTACGTTGAAAGTAGCACAAGAGCACGAATGGACAGGTCATGAGCTCTCCTCTAGGATCTTTGACCTTGAACGATTAGGAGAAACAAGACTGAGAGCCGCTGCGGGAATATATGCAGCTAAAAAGAGGCAGAAGGCATACTTCGATGCCCATGTGAGGGATAAAGGCTTGAAAGCCGGAGATCTAGTTTTAGTCTATACACTGAAACAACACGCGAGGAAGCTAGAAAAGAGAGGCTATGGACCTATGATTATCAATAGGATCTCCACAAGTGGAGCAGTACAATTAGCCACATTAGAGGGCGATGTTCTCCCTAACTATATTAGCGGATGCAGAGTCAAGTTGTATCAGGAACCCCTCACGGAGGAGATGCTCAGCCGACTCAACACTGCTAAGAAACGCAAAGAGGAAGAGAAGCGAATTAGAGAAGAAGCTCAAGCAGAAGCTTTAGAACGCATCAGAAGGATGAAATTACGAAAGCAAGGTAGAGAGCAGCCTAGGACAAATGACTATGCAGATCAAGGATATCATATGGCAATGTGTGAAGTCGCCGGAACCAGCTCACCTAGGATAACTGATCGACGTCCTTTTGTAACCCTAGATATAGGACAAGGAAAAAGTGCAAGGACTGTAAGAGCCTTGATTGACTCAGGTGCAGCCACTAGTGCTGTTAGAGTGTCTTACTGTCAAGAGTTACAGTTAACTGTCAATCCTGTGGAAGCATATCTCATAGGATTGGGAGGCGTGGAAACCCCTTGTATGGGCGAGGTGGAACTTCCCCTCTACATTCATGATGAGGCAATGACAGTTAAAGCACTAGTGTGTCAAGATGAGGATCTCACTGAACCTCTTGTCTTGGGTCAAGACTGGATCTATGACCAAGCAGTCAACTTAAACCTACGAAGTGGACTTCTTCAGGTATGGGTCAATCATAGTCGAATTACAATAGAGTTGGATAAAGGAGCACTCAAGGAACTAGGAAAGGCACAGACTCCTGGTCCCTCCAGGGGTACACATGAAGATGACCATGCTGTTCTTGTTCAAAACCCTGTGTTGCAGAGGAATGATATTTGCAAAAAAGGAGTCAGGGAGGCAGCGGAACTCCCTTCTTTTCCAAAGGCCAGAAGGAGGCAACAACCAAAGGTGGAGCAAAGGCAGAAGAAGCAGAGTACTACCTCTGCCGGACATCAAAAGAACCTGCACAGCAGAATGTCTCAACAAGTGAACCAAGTGTGGGTGTGAAAAGGCGAACACCCGGGTGCACCCACGCCAACAGCACGGGCGAAGCCTCTTATTAATAACCATCAACACGTCACTAATAAGAGGTCTTCCAGAAATTCTTCGGCTCACGTGAAATCTCTTTGGGTGCCCAAAAAGTCGATGAAGGCTCACCCACAATCAAGACAAATTTGGGTGCCTAAGGCTTGTTTGCGGGCTCAGACAGCTACACCGAGAACACACCCTACACAGCATGATCCATTCACTCGCACAACCTACATCCACTCATTTTCAACACCAAGGCACATGAACACGAACAGAATCAGTTGTAAATGGGCCCCTAAAAGGCCTCAGGTTAAAGCTGACACACCTATCAAGCTCTCGAGAATCTCTACGGAACCACGAGTAAAACCCATCCACTGCATTTGGCAGCCCAAGATTTGTAACAAACCCCCTGCCCTATTGTAAATCCATAACCACCTACTAACCGCTTCACTCTTAATTCACATCATTTCGCGTAGCTCTTAGGTCTACCTAACTCCTAACTACACACACCAGCACCGAGCACTTATTAACTCCTAACCACTCCAGAACTTTAAGTTAATATTGTAACAAGGGACACCATGTCATTTTTGTGTCCATTGCAATGTTAACGTTTATTCATATATTCTCACAGAATCAGCTGCGACATTTTCAACATGGCGGAGGCCGCAGGAACTAGCTCTCACACAGAAACAAACCCGCAAGTGGTGGACTTGGACAGTTTACCCATTTTGCCTGAGACAGTCGAAAGACCAGAAGAGTTGCAGGCCGTCAAAATCATACCTATTGCGGACCCTCCGCGTGGCCACACCATGCCCGTGGGGAAGACTTCACACTGGTTTACCGAGGTAGCAGGACCTTTGGGGGAAGGAACGTATCTATGGGAATCAGAGTTGGACTACAATGGAAAGCAAGGCAGATACCATTTCTTTACAAGAGAATTTGAGAAGTTACAAAATGCGGAAAGTCTACGTCCGATATGGGAAAAAGCCGGATTGAGTGCCTATTTCAGTGCCCGACTCCCAAAACCTGACTTCATGCGATGCTACTATCTCATCAACACCTTGACTCCAAATCCGAACCCAAAAGGTGCAAGCTCATTTGTGATTCCATCTCTGACAAAGGGGAATGAGCTCAAGAGGTTTAGGCTATCAAACAATTTGGTGAGAGAAGCTCTGGATATGCGCGGCATGCATATTCCTACAGAGAAGGAAACCCTAGTACCGGACTACATGAAGAATCGAAGTCTCACCAAACTCAAAGACATGGTATCCATGACGCCTAATATTGCAATACACCTTCGCATGTGCATGCAACACTTTGCTTTCCCGGCGCAGGATAGATTCACCATGCCGCACAAAAAGATTTGGTTTAGCCTGTATCTGGCAGAGACACAGAGCCTCACCATCAACCTACCCCACTGGATAATTGATCAGATACACTTAGCTCACAAACGCTGGCCGCGGAAACAGGTTTTATATGGTTGCTGTGCTCTGACAAGAATCATCTATAGGTGTTTGGCTTATGACATCCCAATCCAACGAGCCCTGATGTGGAATCGGGTAGAGCAGTTTCGAGGCAGGACATCCACTGGACCCCCTTCTAAGAAGATGAGAGGCACGGTCCAAGTCCCATGTGCTCAACCACGTGGAGCGACCCTAACACCAGAAGTCACCCCGCCACCCCGAAGAGTCCGACCATTCACACTCCGACTTCCAAGACGCAGCACCGATGGTTCCACTTTGATATTTCCTCCCATCCCAACGGATCTCGAATTTCCTAGTGGTGCAGCTTTGGAAGAACTCGCTAATGAAGACTTCGAACAACTATTACAAGATGTAGAGCTGGAGACAGAAGAGGCACAACAAGCGGAAAATGTACAAACACAGGCCACAACCTCCCAAGCACCTGTCACACCTGTTGAAGTGGAGGAAGAAGATGACGGAGATGAAGAACAGGAGGACGAGGAGGAGGAGTATGATCAAGAGCAACAAGAGGAGCAACAAGAGGAGCAACAAGAAGTGCCAGAACTTGTTGGTGCACCTGCATATACAGCTCAACTACGAAGGCTATACGACACTATCAAAGCAGTACAAGAAAGGCATCAGCTCTCTCTGGTATCAGGTCAAGCTTTGATGCAAGAAATGCTATCAGATGAAGGAGTGGACCAACATTTCATTGACACCCTCAAATTAGTGTCAGACTCCTTAGGAGTTCCAGAGGCTGTCCACACCGCAGTCCGCCAGTCCGTAAGGTATGACAAACGCAGAGTGGACACATTACCACGAGCAGGTAAGACTATCAGGATACCCGTCACAGAACCGGAAGTACCCATTGAGACCACAGCCACCCCCATAACCACCACTGACCTCTCCGCTGAAACCTTCGTTCAGACATCACCCATCTCACCCCAGCATCCTCCATCACCACCTTCTCCGCCCCCGCCACCACCTCCCACCTTGGAAGAAACGACAGTCATCACCTCTACCTCCACTTATAATCCATCCTCATTCAAATCATTCTCATTTCGAGAACCCACCTCACAAGACACCCTCTTCTCCTTCGTCACCAATCCCTTGTACACTTCGTCCCATCTATCCGCTGAACCCATGACTGGCCATCCCATAATTACCAGCGTAGTTGGAAACCCAGCACCCACGGAAGGAACCCTGTGTTTCCCGACCTACCCCCCAATACGAGTACCTCCATTCCATAACCCTCACTTCCCAGCTGGCCCCTACACCTCTTTCAACCGGACCTCACCACCCCAATACCCGTCCTTTGTGGAGCAGTTCTTCCGCTCTCCCATATTTCAAAGGCACCTTCCTCCGATGTTCGCAACGACATCAATTTACACGGACACCACACTCACTTCACCTACCATACCCACCTATATGGTAGCCCCTGCACACACCACCTTGTCTGATCCAATGGACATTTCACCAACCACAGCACCTCTCCCCACGATTTCCCCACCTTCCCCTCCCTTGCCCCCCACCTCACCACTCACATCAGTGGCACACACAGCATTCACTACACCCCTACCCAATCCCACCTCCTCTGCATTTCAAACTATTTCCCTTGCATCTCATAATGTAAATAGTACGTTCGACACATTACTTCAGTGTGCACATCAGCTACAACAAGACTTCCATCAATTAGAAGAACGCAATGCTACCCTCCAGGCAGAATCTCAACGTCTCCAAGCTAGAGTCACCACTATTGAGGCTGACTACCTGATGCTCCTAGACGAGCATACCACACTACAGCAGGCTCACTCCGAATTGGAATCAAAGGCATCAACTGTAGATGACCAAGCAGTTAAGGAGCTAGAAACAGTGCTTCAAGCGCAAATGATATCTAATGCCACACTCAGACGCAACATTGGGCTATTAAGGAAGCATATGGCCGCAGCACTAGAGGAGAACAAACGACTTCAACAACAAAATCAAGACAACTTTGAAGCGGCTATGGAAGGAACCGTAGGAGCAACCATTAGCCCTACCCGATATAGAGCAGTTCCATCAGAAGACATCCGCATCCTACTTGAGGAGCATGCAAATTTCCTGGAGTCATATGAAAAACTAGAGACTGAATGTGCCGATCTAAAGAAACAGTTAGCCAGTGTACATCCTGCTCAACAGGAGCCGGTAATCTTGCAACAATCTACAGAAGAAATGGAGACCCTTCGGAAACAGGTGGCAGAACTCCAAGCACGCCTCCTACCATATGAACGACCACACTCGCCCATTGAAGAACCAGAACCTGAAACCGTAGTGGAAATCCCCGTCGAGGACAGCTACGAAGAGCCCTACGAGCCTATGCCGACGCCTGGTGGTCGAACTACAGAAGAAGGACAAGACACGTTAGAAATTCAAGTTCCAGATTGGGTCAGAAGGGTCGAGAAAGTGGGTAAGACACATGATGATCGTGTGGCCGTGCAAATGCAATCTCTCACGAATCTGGAAGAAACGGTCCTTCGGTCTTCCTACTTTCAACAATTATCCCATCAACGGTTAATCACAACATCAGAATCGCAATACATGCCTTATTTTGTCTTACTACATGATTATAATGCAGAAGTCAAAAGACATACAGGGAAGGAGCCCACATTCGCTACTCAATTTGAGACAGGGGATTTACCGACCGATGCACGTGCTGGCTCGATTTTCCAACCTAATTGGCGTGCACGTTTACTCACCGATTACCCAGAGATGATGAGTACCTGGGCTACCATGCCACTCTACATCAAGTATAATCCATGCTATTGTCCAGTGGTACGTCGCAGATCCTGGCAAGCATTTGCAATCAAGGTACGCAACAATAAAGAGTGCTCCGCTTGGGTTAACTACCCGTATTTTGCTCCCCCTCGAGGACCTCCAACCGTAGCCTACATGATATCAACCATTCGGCACTGGTCTGCACGCCTAAATAATGTACCTGATATAGCAGCGAAAATGTGTATGAAGATATTTGAGCTCATGACCATTGTCTTCAAAACCTTTCGGAATGTCCAAGCTCCATACATCTCCGCTCCTGGATTCGCTCAAGGCAACAAGGATTTAGTCTACGACATGAGCCAAACCCCCTCGGTCACGGTTATCTTTGCTTGGCATGCACGAATCAAGTACTTGCCCGCATGCTTCAAGCAAACATTTGAGGAAATGTTCTCTACGGGCTTCTGGGAATACAATTCCGAAATTTTCATTCCCAGACCCACACATTTGCTACATCTATTCGCAGTAGAACAAGCGATCCATGCAGATCAGTTACGTCTGCCACATCCGGACGTTCCAGGACCAATCGATTGGGATCGTATGATGACAGATTTGGCCAGAGGACTACGCTTACAAGAACATCAGCTTGCCACTCAGGTTGTGGAATATTACATCCAACACCCCCAGCAACAAGGGTCTGTCAGGGACGACAGACGCGAGAGAGGGGGGGGTGTTGAGAGCAGTATGGGCACCCAAGGACTGACTAGACAAGGAAGCCAGGGAACCCAAGGATTGACGAGACAAGGAAGCCAACGGAGAGAGTCAGAACAAGGTGAAGGAGTAAGTAGACAAAGCAGTCGACGCAAATCTGGCAGATAGGCCCTTCAATTTTTCCAATCTACATCTTTTAACAGTGATTCTTATCACTAACAATCATTGTAAATACCATTTCATATTTTTGTAGCTCCATTTTGTGCAAGCCAAGGAGTCCTTGAGCTTGAGGAGCCTTAGAAGTATCTACATATCAATTTTCATATTTTTTAGACTCCGTTTGAGCCCTCAAATTGGCCCTGGAACCTAATTTTTAACTAGGCCGGACACTAGGTCTGGACAGGGCCAAAAGCTAGTCAAAAACTATAAAAAGAGCTAGAGAGCTCATTTTTGAGGTTAGATTGTAATTGAAACGAACTTGTAAGAGCATTTTGAAAGTAATCTAAAAGCTCCATTGATTCTCACTCTTTGTCTTGCCTTGTGTGCGCGTGTGTGTATGTGTGTGCATGCTTGTGTGCTTCTCACTCACGCACTTGTGCCGCCACTTGCTCGAGGTCTTCATACCATCCTCACGTCTTCCCGGATTGACATTAAAGGAGGTGCTACTCATCACTGAGCTACAATGTGTGTGTGTATGTATATATATATATATATATATATATATATATATATATATATATATATATATATATATATATATATATATATATATATATATATATATATGTATGTATATATATATATATATATATGTGTGTGTGTGTGTGTGTATATGTATATATATCTATCTATGTATGTATGTATGTATGTATCTATCTATCTATCTATCTATCTATCTACCTATCTATCTATCTATCTATCTATCTATCTATCTATCTATCTATCTATCTATCTATCTATCTATCTATCTATCTATCTATCTATCTATCTATCTATCTATCTATCTATCTATCTATCTATCTATCTGTCTGTCTGTCTATCTATATATCTATCTACCTACATACCTACCTATCTATCTATCTATCTATCTATCTATCTATCTATCTATCTATCTATCTATCTATCTATCTACCCATCTATCCATCTATCTATCTATCTATCTATCTATCTATCTATCTATCTATCTATCTATCTATCTATCTATCTATCTATCTATTTATCTATCTATCTATCTATCTATCTATCTATCTACTTATCTATCTATCTATCTATCTATCTATCTATCTATCTATCTATCTATCTATCTATCTATCTATATATATATATATATATATATATATATATATATATATATATATATATATATATATATATATATATATATATATATATATATATATATATATATATATATATATATATATATATATATCTATCTATATATCTATCTTTCTATTTTTTGTGCATGACAACTATCAATTGATGTTTTAGATGAAGGATTGAAGACAAGATTAGCCTATGAAGCTTGAAGATAGTGCACATTAAGGAAATGAAGACTTGTATACATATGTACATTAAACATGAGCTTGTACATATATGCCTATAAATACAAGTAGAAAGTCGGGGTAAGTATGAGAGAACATGAGATGAGAAGAGTTAGAAGTTTTAAGAGTCATTAGACAGTTTGGAAGTGTAGAAGATCTCTATCATCATTTAGATGTAAAGTTTTTTGAATAGAAAAAAAAGTTGCACCCAATATTCTGTTGTGTCCTCCTTCTGTGTTTGATCATTTCAAGAATCCTTTTGTAAATGTCTAATTCGATAGTTAATGCTTATATTATTAATATTTGAGAGCCTAAATGTAAAGAGGGTGAGAGAATTATTTGTAGGAACATTTGTATGTGGAGAAGTGATAAGTGTCTTCTAAAACAGGCACAATCTGGATGGTCAAAGATTTGATCAGATCTCAGTGCATAGTGTAACCTTTTACACAAATGAGGAGTCAAAATCTAGCTTAGAAGGTAAGCAATCAATGGCTAAAAGCATTTGATTAAACGGCTTGTACTTTGGGAGAACCATGCATTAAAAGTTGCATGTGTCAAAGTCGACTATACAGAAGGACAATTTCAGATATAGGTGGATTGTTTGGATCATTTCTCAAGATCTACTACATATTTTGAGATGGTTTAGCTTGGAGAAGGCATGCAATCTTTAGGTGACACCTTATACAAAATTTCATTAAAAAGTTCACATTTGATAAGTCAATTAATGATTTAAGTGCAATAGACTTCTTTGAGGAGTGACTCTCTTCACAGTTAGTATCACTCCCTTCACAGTTAGTACAAAGTTTGATAGTTTGGCATTGGTCTTCCAAAATTGGTCAAGGTTTTGAGTTATTCTTGATATAGAAGTGTTCTAACATGAAGGATAGTGTGTTATTTTGGACATTAACACTCTCCATCAGTAGTATTAGACTAGGAATCATCAAATAGAAGGGAGGACCCTGACTGCTACAGTCATAGAGAAATCACCATTTGAAGGTTCAAAAGCTATCAAGAAGATAAAAAAGAACTTCATTCAAAGTAAAGGTACACTTATTCCTCATAAAGCTTGAAGAATTTAATACACAAGTGAAGAAAGGATGGGAGATTCTCTGATAGAGAAATTGGATCAAGAAAACTATCCAGCTTGGTCAATGAGGATGGAAGCTCATTTCCTGAGCAAAGACGTGATAGGTTATATCATAGGTGAAGAAGAAAAACCATAGTTTAGAGATCCTAGTGTTCCAACTAGGGATGAACTCTCAGATTTGAAGACTTGGATGAAAAAGATGCTCAAGCAAGGAGCATTATCTACATGGGAGCCAATGACTACTTGTTACCTCATATTAGAGGACTTGAAAGTGCACGTGACATATGGAATGCTTTGGAGGAGCATTTCCAAAATACTACAAAGTCAAGGAAGGCACCCTCATGGGCAAAATTTACTACATTTAAAAAGAAAGCTTCTCAGTCCATTTCTGATTATGTAACAAGAATGAAGGATATTGCCGATGCATTAGGAGTAGTTGATGAAGATATTGAGGAAGATAAATTGGTAAGGCAATCGTCACAGGCTTGAGAGGAGATGAGAAATGGAAGCCATTCATTTTATCTACTGAAATGTCACTAGATCATTTCACTCCTGATTTAAATCAGTTGCTAGGACACATGCTAACTTTTGAGCAAGATATCAAAGGTGATAGTGATAAGAGTGTAGGTCAAGCAATGTATTCAAAGGATAAGAAGAAGAATAGCAAAGGCAAGCAACTATTAAATGAAGAAGAAGGTACAACTAGCCAAGAAAACTTCCTAAGAGCAAGAGGAGGTGGCAAAGGTAGAGGAAGAAGCAAAAACAATAAAGATGGAGCCAAATCTTGCTGGATTTGTTGTAAGACAAATCATTTAGCTCAGGATTGTTGGCATAATATTCAGAATAATGGAGAATATAATCATAGTTTTAATTCAAGAGGAAGAGGTGATAGAAACCAAAGAGGTAATTTCATAGGTAGATGTAGTAGAGGTTACTTTGGAAGAAATGTAGGTACAGGATTCCAAAGTCAATCCTACAACAATACCTACTACAATTATGCTTCAGATTAAAAAGAAGATTCAAAATTAATCATGAATACAACTTGTGAAACACAAAGTGAAGACCAAAGAGTCTTATAAATTGACTCACGGTGTAGAAATCACCTGAGTGGTAATATAAACTTCATGACTAATTTGGAGAAGAAGGTAACTAATCATGTAGTTCAAACAGGTGATAATACAAAGCACAATGTGAAGTCAATTGGATCATTAAAGGTCAAGGATGGAAGTACTCTTGTGACTAAGGTCTTGTATGTTCCTACAATTCCAAAGAATATCATAAGTGTAGGGTAAATTGTTGAAAAGGGTTATGAAGTAAGGTTCACTAATGATGGAGTTTTTGTGGAAGACCCTAGCAATGGGTATAAACAATTTTTTTCAAGGAAGAAAGAAGAAAGACTCTTCACATTGAAGATTCAAGGTAATTTTGTTCATGCCTTATTTACTTATGGAGGACATAAGATCTTTGAGTTAGATCTTTGGCATCAAAGACTTCGGCATTTCAATGAAAGAGGTATTAAGAATATGGTTAACAATGGTTTAGTGCTTGGATTGCCTAATGTTGCACATCAAGATATGACATACAGATGTGAGGCATGTCAATTAGGTAAGGCTCATAAGCAATCATACAATAAGGTTGGATTTATGTATTCAGAGAAGCTTGAATTGGTACACACAAATGTGCGGGGACCATCAAAGGATTTCAGTATAAATGGTTCAAGATATTATGTAATTTATGTTGATGATGCTACCAGGTGGATTACTATATATGTGATCAAAGATAAATCAGAGGTATTCAATACATTTAAACATTATCATGTGTAAGCAGAAAGAATCACAGGTCAAAAGTTGAAGAGACTAAGGTGAGATGGAAAGGGAGAGTATTTCTCTAATGAGTTTAGTGGTTACTTTTGGAATGCAGGTATAAAAAGGGAACTTAGTTGCAAGTACTCTCCTCAACAAAATTGTGTAGCAGAAAGGAGAAATAGAAGTCTTTTTGAGTTTGCAAGATCAATGATGAAGGAGAAAAATTGTCCAAATTATTTGTGGATTGAGGCTGTAAATACAACTACATATTTGGTTAATAGGTTACCATGTAAAGCTTTGTAGCGTATGACACCATATGAAGCTTGGTGGGGTAAGAGACCTACCTTAAATCATTGGAAAGTGTTTGGATGTTTAGCTTATGCATATGTGCCATCTTAATTGAGGCATAAATTGGAACTTAAAGCTGAAAAGTATGTGTTCATTAGATATTATGATAAAAAGATGGGTTATAGGTTGTGGAGTCCATCCACAAAGCAATTCCTTGTGTCAAAGGATGTTACATTTGATGAGCAAGGTACTTGGTATGGAGGTACAATCATTAATCATGCAGGTGATGAAGAAGTTTTGAATAAGAAGAAAGCTAAATCAAAGGTTCAGATATTTCATGAAGAAGAGAACAATGAAATACAAGTTGAAGCTGAAGAAGTGCCAAGGTTTGATCCAGAATGTGACGAACTAGAAACCTCCAGAAGTGGAGAACTCAGGTCATGAAGAAACAAATGGCATGCTACAAGGTATAGCTATGACTCTTCTTTTTTGACTACTAAAGATTATGCTTACATGGTGAAAGCAGATGAAGATTCTTAAACATATGAAGAGGCAAAAGATAAGGAAAATTGGGAAAAGCTATGCAGGAAGAGTATGATGCATTGTTAGAAAATGAGACGTGGGATTTGGTTCCTAAACCAAACAGCCAGAAGATCATTGGATGCAAATGGGTCAACAAGGCAAAGAGGTATGCATATGGGAGTGTGTCTAGATATAAAGCTAGACTTGTTGTGAAAGGGCATGCTCAGACATATGGTATAGATTATGATGAGACCTATGTTAAAAGATATGCATTTCTAGGGCAAGCTCAAGTTTTGTTTTTTATAAAATAACTTCATTTGAAGGCTTTTGAACCTTAGGAAAGTCAAAGTACAAAGTTGAAGGTGCAACCTTATCCAAAAGGAGGCATTGGACCACCAAAAGCCACTCCAATGAAGAGACAAAGTTACAAGGCAAGTCAAGAGACAAGGAGGGCATGTGAAGAGACATGGAGGACATATGAAGAGTCATAGAAGGCTCCCAAGGCTATATAAACACCATCCAAGTTCATTCAAGGTGTGTGTGGATGCTAGGAAGTCGTGGTGCTGCATACATATGTGTCATTGAGCCATAGGCTCTCATAGATGCTCTTATTCTCTTGTATATCTCTCCTACCCTTTCCAAAGGGTGCTCCATTTCTGTAGTAGCCTGTTAGGACTTCAATTTCTCTTTGTAGGAAGGTCCCTTCTGAGAGTTCTTATACTTGCTGGAAAGCTTATAAATCGAGGATTCTATTCCAGAAAAAAGTTTGGCAAAACTTTTCTTGTACCGTGAGATATTGCTATTTCTTTGTCTACTGTTATGTCCTGAAACCTGCTAGGAAAACTGGGCTGTTTTGTGTGACTCAGTTGGCAGGTCTACAGGTGTCCAACTCCAATGATTGATAGCGCATTGGAAAGCCCTTACTGTCTAGTTTCGGAGGCTAAAAGAGTTTAGTGATTGGATTCGGGAATTCGGAGATATACTAGTTTTAGTGAGTACTGGTCTGAGGGCAGAAAGGTCTTGGGAAGGGTCCAAGCTTCTTGTTGTGCATTTGGAGTAGAAATCTTCCAACTATGGTATCAGAGCTCCTTATGGACATCAAGGAGAGTACAAAGAAGGAGGCCAAGCCAAGGAATCAACCATTGAAGCCTTTTCAAAGCTTTAAGGAGGTTGCAAACTTGGAACCAAGGGGGAGCTTCATCTTCATCACACAAAGGGACTTCATTTTCAACAAAGGAGGTAATCCCACACCATATTTCAATTTTAGGTGATTCAAGAGGATGGGAGAGGTATCCAACCAGATTGAGAAGTTTGACAAAGACAACTTTCAACCTTGGAAGTTTAGGATGACAAACTTCATCATGAGCAAGGACTTCGGAGGCATAATCAATGGAGGTGATGTCAAGCCAATTGCTGCGGATCCAACTAACCCTACCGACCAAGAAAGGAGAGCAATTAGAGAATGGGAGGTAAGAAATATAAGGGTTATGTTTATGATATCTTAGCATGTAAGCAACACAATGATAGGTCACATTCAAAGCATGGAAACGGCCAAGGAGATGTGGGAATATTTGGCGAAGATGTTCACCACAAACACAAAGGCAAAGAAGGTACAACTCAAAAATGAACTCAACAACTTGAAGAAAGAAGGTAACCAATCCATACATGATTACATAATTAAAGCCAAAGGTATTAGAGATTCATTGGCAGCCATAGGACATTCAATTGATGATGATGACATGGTTGCATTTGTACTTAATGGTCTTAAAGATGATGACAAGTGGAAGAACTTCATATCCTCATTGTATGCTAGGGAAAACATGCCTGATTTTGATCAAGTGAACACTTTAATGGTTAATGAAGAAATATTGCAAGGTGGAAGCAAGGGCAAAGGTGCCCAAGGTCAAATGCTATATGCAGGTAGAGGAAGAGGCAATGCATCAAGAGGTAGAGGAAGAGGAAGGCAAAGCCAAAGCAAGCAAAGTGACAACCAAGAGGACTCAAATGAAGGCTCATCTTCAAATGGAAGAGGTAGAGGCAGGAACAATAGAGGAAGAGGAAGAGCATCAAGAGGCAATGGATGCTTCATTTGTGAGAAGCTAGGACATTGGGCAAATGAATGCTACCGAAGGAGGAACAATGCTCAAGGTAACTATGCTTCAAATGAGTCTACTGATCAAGTTCTTGCCATGAGTCATGCATATGGGGATAGTAAACATGAGAAGGATGATACTTGGTACATAGATAGTGGTTGTAGCAATCATATGTCTTGTAGGGAGGACATGTTTTGCAATTTACAGGCTCCAAAGCAAAGAGGATGTGTAGAGACAGGTGACAGCACCGAGCATGAGATCAAACACATTGGAGATGTCAAATTTCAGGATGGCAAGAAGAGCAAGACACTATCCGAGGTATTATATGTCCCTACTATTACAAAGAATCTCATTTCTATTGGTCAAATGGATGAGTGTCTTGGGAACAATTCAACCATAGTGGCTACCGGAAGGTTAGGACCATTCTCTCGTCCTTCTAGAGAGAGTCGGAAATCTGCAACAAATGACTCTAAGGTGATTACTACATGAGATGGTAAACATGTAATTGGCCAACGCTGCTCTGTAGCAGGTGTGGTGGCAATGGCAGCGATAATTTATGCGTAATACAGATGACACTCTACTAAATGCCAAGGCAATTCAGCAAAGTTTAGCAGACCAAGGATACGCAAGAACTCACTCAGGTCTTGAGCGAGTCCGTCACGGAAGGTAGCAAAATTTGCTAAAGCTTCCATGATGCGCACGCGAAGGTACAAAGACACGAATACACAGTGACAGAAAGCACAAAACACACAGAACACACAGACACAATAGCGATTAACAGTGGAAAGAAGAAAATTAAGTAGAAACTCGGCAATGGGAGGCAATCGAAAATGCTAATCATCGTGTAGTGTTGAGATGATAACCCTCATAACTATGGCGTGCATGCATGTGCAGATCAATAATACAAGGTGGCTTTTAACCATAATTAGATATCAAAACGAGGATATTTACAAGCTTATTCAACTAACACACAAAAATAAAAAGAAAGTAAATAACATGCAAAAAAACGAAGAACATGTCAGCAAGAATCAGGTGCTTGATGATACGGCCGTAATTTTGAACCATTGATCACTTTGGGAAGAGGAACTCCGGTCAAGGTAGTCAACCAAAAAGTAGCTGGGCCCACTTGTTCACTAATCCGATAAGGGCCAAACCACTGTAATTTGAATTTTCCAGCCGCACGATTTGATTTAGCATTGTAAAATAGCACAAGCTGTGCTACCATAAAAACTAGAGTCTTGAGAAAGCGATCATGGGTACGAGCTTGCCGCAACTGAACTTCTTGAAGGACGAGCAAACTTTCCCAGCGATGTTCATCCAAAGCTCTGAGTGTGTCCAACCAAAAATTCTTCAGGTAACAGTTTTTGAGTGATGGCTACGCGTAAGCTTGGCACTACAATTTCCATTGGTGCCATTGCCTCTAGTCCATAGGCAAGCTTGAAAGGAGTCAGTCCGGTTGCTACTTTATATGTAGTCTGGTATGCCCATAATACTGCAGGTAGTAACTGATCCCATCTTTCCGGTGATTCCACAACCAATTTGCGTAGCATACTTAACAATGTCTTATTAGTGCTTTCTGCCAATCCATGGGCACGAGGATAGTACGGTGAACTGAATTTATGCAGAATTTGAAAAGTGTGTGTGAGCACTCGCATTAAATTGTTAGCAAAGTGTGTGCCTTCATCTGTCACAAGTTCCAGAGGTAATCCATAACGTGGAAATACGTCCTTCATCAGGTATTTTGCTACCGAATCAGCTGTAGCAGACCGTAAAGCCCAAGCTTCTGCCCACCTGGTAGCATAATCTGTGCACGTCAGAACCAATTCTGATGATGATGCACCTGTTACTAGGGTAGAATCTTGTTCATGCGTTCCTGTTTGGGGTAGAGGAACCTGTGTCACCAAAACTGGGTCGGGGAACACTGTAGGCTCTGTGGTGGTCCATTGGCTAGCTTTAGTATAGATTCGATGTTGTTCACGGATGCTAGGTTCAAACACCTCAACTGCTGGTTGCAACTGTTTACCGGATCTTGTCTGGACCACTGCGGCTTATGTCTCTACTGGTGAGATATAGACCATGTTAGTCATCAGGTTCTGACGTTCTTTCTTCCTTTGATCATATTCAGCTGCATCGTTGCAGAATCTTCGGATGTGGCCAAGCTCACCGCAAAAGTGGCACCGAGGTGGTGGCAAGGAAGTACCTTCCTGTGATGTACCTGATTGCCATCAATTTGTATTGAAGTTGGTATTTCGCTGTCCCTGATAATTCCTGTATCCTTGTGGCTGATTCTTTCGCATCTAGGGTGGCATATAGTGAGTGGGTGGCTGCCCTGGTTCTTGTATAATGGCATTTACAGCTGCTTGTCCCTGCACTTTGGCATTATACGTGCAATTTTTGGTGGAATGTCTGGTGGTATTGCAAATAGCACAATACATCTGATTAAGGGCACAGGTAGCACTAGTGTGCCCAGAATTTTTGCATTTAGTGCAGTACATCTATTTAGTCGGATCTTCTGCAACGTTTCTACTGGACTTCAGCCATTCCAAGTCTTCAGTGAATCCTCCAACCTTATGCTCGAGTTGTAGGGCCATCGCGATAACCGCATCCAATGTCATAGCCCCCACATAGCGGATGATCATGATTTGTCATAGCTGTGGGGTCAAACCGTTAATAAACCAGTGCATTATCACATCATCCGGCACATTGGCATGTGCCGGCGGTAGTTGTCTTAGATGGGTTCTAAACAACGTTGCATATTCTTGAACAGTCTGGTGCAGCTTCTGTCTATTGTTTTGCAAGTAATCGAAAATTTTGGCAGGGTTCTTCTTCAGTCGGAATCTCTATAAAAACGCATCCCTTATCGCCTCATAGGTAAAAAAATGGTTAATATCATACTCCGATAACCATCTTGCTGCTTCATTAACTAAGGTTGATTGAAATACGATGGCCTTGTATGCCGGATCGGGTGGATGGTTTAGCACTGCATAACTTATTTCAAAGGTGCGTACATGGGTATCAGGATCATCACCTGGAAATCCACTGAGCTTGGTGTATATTACCCCTCTTGGAACCGGTCGAAGTGGAAGTGGTTGTTGTTGTTGTTTTTGTTGTTGTTGTTGTTGTCCACTCATGGTGCTAGTAGTGGTACTGTTACTATCTCCTGAGTTCTGAGGTGGTGTTTCTCGTCCGTCGGAGTCTGTATGCTCTGACTGCTCACCTTCCGCTCTGAAAATAGTGTTCAACCTTTTTCGGATCTCCAATTCGAATAGCCTATCCTCTTCTTTGGTATCAAACGTAGGCGCACTTACCTCGAACAATGGTGTTCGGAATGAAGATTCACCAGGACGTACCACACGGGCACCGGAAAACTGTGAATTCCCTGCAACTGGGACCGAGCTGTCACCGGAATTAGTCAAACTTTCCTCAACCCAAGGTATTCTTTCACCAGCAATGATCTCTCTGGGTAACACCACCTTATCCTCAGACCGGTTCGGATCTTGACGAGACGGTGTGGGGTCAACTGCACACTGCGTCCCTGTATACTCCGAAGATACTGTCTCTTCT
>CM035412.1:5144340-5191840 GCA_020310875.1 Ceratopteris richardii
TCATACATTTGAGGATCATTATCTCCAACAACCTGCATCATATAGGCATAGTGCTTGGTAATGAAAGAGTCGTAACTTAACCTTTGTATTGGATTCTTGAGCCTTGAGGATCTCCTCTCATTCCCTTTAGGGAACTGCTTCCTCAACCTTGAAATCTTTACTTGTGGTGTAACCACCTCTTCATAGTCTTCTTCATCCTGTGACTCACTATCACCTTTATGATCATCATAAGAGCCACTAAGAGACTTATACCTGGATGTTGGTGATTTTTATAGACTTATTCTTTCTCCCATGTGCCCTTGGGTAGCTGATCTTGATGTTGAAGCCTCAAGCCCACTCATTTGAGTTGATTCAACCTACATATCACCTTTACCACAAACCGATACATCATCCAAGTCATCATCTATTACCCTTTCTTTTCCCTTGTTTACATACCAAGGTTTCAATTCATTGAGTACCACATACCTTGATACATAAAACTTCTTGCTGTAAGGGTTATAGCATTTGTACCCCTTTTGCTCAGTAGAATAGCCAAAAAAAAAAAACACATTTTTCAGATTTTGCATCAAGTTTAGATCTTACCTCTTGTGGAATGTGCACATAGCAAGTACATCCAAAAACCTTGAGATGTTCCACACTTGGTTTCTTACCATAGTAGGCCTCATTTGGAGTCAACTCATGCACACCACTTGTAGGCACCCTATTCATCAAATAAACTGAATTATAAATAGCCTCAGCCCAATAAAATAATGGCATGTGTGCTTCATTAATCATACACCTTGGAATTTCAACAATGTGCCTATTTTTCCTTTCAACCACCCCATTTTTTTAGGGGGTATACCTACATGTGAATTGCCTGTTAATACCATTGTCATATAAATAAGAGCTGAATTCTTTGGAGAAGTGTTCTCCCCCTCCATCAAACCCTAGGGCTTTGATATATTTATCTGTCTCCTTCTCAACCTCTTGCTTGAACCTCTTGAACATAGAGAACACCTCTGATTTTTCTTTAATGATGTATATTCAAACTTTCCTAAAATAATCATCAATAAATGTAACAAAATACCTTGATCCTCCAAAGGATGACTCTTTGGAAGGTCCCCATACATCAATATGGATGAGATCCAAGAAATTTGCAGCCCTATGTGTGCTCCTTTGGAATGGTTGTCTTGCTTGCTTCCCTAGTTGACATGCATCACAAAATTCATGAAGCTCTTTGTTCTCAAACATGGGCAGCCATCTTACAAGCTCTTCCTTGCTCATATTCCTTAGCTTAGGAATGTTGACATGCCCTATTCTCTTGTGCCAAAGGTCAAGTTCAACAATCCTTTGATTACCAATCATAACAAAGCATACCTTGCTTGCATTTGGAGACACGTCCAAGGTGAACATTCTTCCTTCCTTTCTTCCTTGAGCAACAAGCTTGTTTCCATCTTTAGGATTCCTTATAAAGCATCCTTTGTCATTGAATGTGACCTACAAACCTTTCTCTACCATTTGCCCTACTAAAATAAGGTTCTTAGTAATAGATGGAACATGCTATTAGGCCACCGGAATGGATTGTATTTTTTATATATCACACGCACCGAAAGGGCGTGATGAGGAGATCTAACTTTTTATACATTAATGAAAGGGCATTACGGTGTTCTTCAGCAGAGACGGGTTCGCCAGACTGTCTATCTGGGCGACTGTATGAAGACACTGTGTTGCAGATTTGCAGATATTCTGAGTAATGTTATTCTATTCTTGTTGAATCACAGTAATTCATTTTTAACACAGTAATGTTGTATTAATAGTAATAAGTTTGTGCGACATGGTGATTGGTAAGTCACGTGCTAATATACTGTGTAACGATAAGTTGTCACCTTGGAAGTATAGTACTGTTTAGTTGACGGTTAATTTGGGAAAATTAAATAAAGGGCCTCTGCACTGTTAGACCCCTATCCATCCCCAAGAACCCAAAACGAGATTAAAAACGACTTAACCGAAGTGCTTTTAACACTGGTGCAATCTGTGAGAAGATGGAAATAGATTGAGAATCATCAGTAAGGGCAGAGCAGTACGTAAGGCAAGCGGTGTAGAACTGATATATGCCGGTTACTCATTTTGGCGAGTCCTATCCAAAGTATAGGAGAGATCAACATCCCGAGGAAGTTCCAAATCTATTAGGGACACCCCTAGGTGGTAGAAGTACAAGCCAATTAAGCCTAGTTGTAGAAGGATCGGAGCCAATTAGCGGTGATTCGGGTGCCAGTTCGATGACACATGATGAGATTTTGGTGAATTCCGGTGTGAACCCGGTACTTTCTGAAGAAGGTACAGTGGCTTTTGGGTATACAGAGACATAGTGCATAGTTAGTTCGACACTATCTGGTTAGAAGTCGACCATTTTGGGTGATAAAGTTGTGTTACCGAGTGAGACCATTTCCGGTGAAAAGGTAACCTGGTGCGGTGAAAGTTCGATAATTTCTGGTGGAAGTTTGGTACCATTTGGTGGAACTTTGAAGTTTTTCGGTGATAGTGCGGTACTACCTGGTGGATCCATATTACGTTCACCACTCTTCGGGGCAAGCTTACCTAATTTTGATACCAAAGCTGAGGACACGCTATTTGATTTGGAGATAAGTAAGAGATTCAATGCCATTTTTGAATCGGAAAGTGAGCAGGCTGATAATACAGATTATGAAGAACAAGAGATACCTCCTCAACATACAGATAACAACAATACTACTCACAATAGCACCATGAGTGGTTCATAGTCACAGCAGCTGACACCCCACAGCCGCAACCACCGTTTCAGCAGTAGCAACAACATCAACCATAGCCAATCATTCCACTTCGACCGGTTCCGACTAGGGTGACATATACCAAATTTGGTGGATTTTCGGGGGATGATCCCGACGCGCATGTCTGCACATTCGAGATCAGTTATGCAGTGTTGAATCATCCACCCGATCCGGCATACAAGGCCATCGTATTTCAGGCCACATTTGTTAATGAAGCAGCAAGGTGGTTGATTGAAGATGACATTAATCATTTCGCTAACTATGATGATGTGAGAGATGCGTTTTTACAGAGGTTCCGACTGAAGAAGAATCCTATCGAAATATTTGACTATTTGCAGAAGAATCGACAGAAACCGCATCAGAGTCTCCAAGAATATGCAACACTGTTTAGAACTCACTTAAGGCAACTGCCTCTAGCACATGCTAATCTGCCAGACGATGTCATAACCCAATGGTTCATTAACGGACTGAATCCATAGTTAAGACAAATAATGATCATTTGCTGTGTGGGCAGAATGACATTGGACACAGTAATTGCTATGGCCTTATAATTGGAGCACAAAGTTGGAGGTTTTACAGAGGACTTGGAATGGCTGAAAGAAAGTAAGAACGTAGCTGATGATCCGTCCAAACAGGTGTATTGTACCAAGTGCAAAAATCAAGGTCACACCAGTTCTATATGTGCCCTCAACGAGATGTATTGTGCCATCTGTAACACAACAAGACACTCAACAGAAACTTGCACATATAATGCAAAGGTGCAGGGTAGAGCAGCTGTAAATGCCATAATACAGGAACCACGTCAGCCAGCAACCCATTATGTGCCACCACAATTGCGAACCAATCAGCCCCAAGGATATAGGAATTACCGGGGTCAGTGAAACACCAATTTCAATTCAAATCGATGGCAGGCAGGTACATCGGTGGAAGGTACCTCTCTTCCACCCCTTCGATGCCATTTTTGTGGTGAGGTTGGCCATATCCATCGATTTTGCAAGGAAGCAGTAGAGTAGGACAAAAGGAAGAAGGAACGACAAAATGGGATGACCAACATGGTTTACATTTCCCCAGTTGAGTCACAAGCGATTGTAGTTCAGACACGATCAGGTAAGCAGTTGCAACCAGCAGTTGAAGTTTTCGAGCCTAGAATTCGTGAGCAGCAGTGAATGTTTGCGAAGGCTAGTCAATGGGAAGCTAAGGAGCCAACTCTGTTTCCTGATCTAATTTCGGTAACATAGGTCCCTTTGCCACATGCAAGATCGAATGAACAGAATTCTGCCCCAACAACATTAGAATCATCACCAAAATCGGTGATAACTACAACCCAAACAGATCAGGTATGGGACATCCTATCTAAGGTTTCAATCACACTCCCTTTGGGATAGTTGCTCGCCTTAGTGCGAGGAGTAAGGGAGCAATTCCAACAGTAGGTTAGTCCTGGACCTTCATGTACTCCGGCGACTGCAACCATACAACCGGAAATTGATTCTACGGTGGATCATTCAGTCCCATTGATCACCGTTTGGCATAAAAACCAGAAGATTACCCAAGTTTGAATTGATGGCGGGTCGGGTGTGAATATTGCAACAACTGCACTCGGAAAGAAATTGGGTTGGAACCAAATTGAACCCGTACAATTTTTTGTACGAATGGCAGACCAATCCGGAGTCCATCCAGTGGGACTAGTACGTAATATTCCTATTACCTTGTAGGGAACCACATTCAAAATGACTTTTGTAGTCCTACAATTACCGGAATCCAACCTCGACTACAACTTACTTTTCGGTCGACCATGGCTAAAGTAGGCCAAAGTCCTACAAGATAGGTCAATGCAAGAGTTAACTTTCAAAGACAATCACCGGAAATATGTAGTTAAATTGGATGCTATGCAACCCTGTGATCTTCATGCACGACCATATGTAGCGGAGCCAGTCCATATGTTGGAGGGGTTATCTGATGATGAGAAAAGGCATTCCTCAAGACCAATAAGGATCTAATCTCATTAGGTACCGTAGATCTACAATCAGTAGTAGACAATTGGAGTCCGACAGCTTGTACGGTCGTACCAATGACCGGAGATGCAAAAGCAGTTGATAGCGTAGCTATGGATGAAGCAACCTTGCATCAACTATTGCAGCTAGCTGATGATCTGAGAAAACCTCGACAATTTTATGTATCGAAAGATCAATTAGTAACGTATAATTTGGGTGACACAGTCAACCCACGACTAGTTAAGATTAAGGCGGGGTTAGTCAAGACATTCCAAGATGAGTTGGTACAACTCCTACGTGAAATCTCCGATGTTTTTGCTTGGGATTATAGAGACATGAAAGGTCTTGACCCATGAATTTATCAACATCGGGTAGTGCTCAAACTGGATGTGAGGCCAATCAATCAATCTAGTTACAGAATGAATCCTAATTATGAGGCACATGTGAAAGCAAAACTTGATCGTTTATTGAAGGTGGGATTTATTGTGCCAATTGAGCATGCTGAGTGGATCTCTCCCATAGTGATCGTCCCGAAGAAAAATAAACAGTTGCATATCTATGTTGACTACCGCAACCCATATCATCAGTCGTCCGATAACCTCTCATGTGTACTTACTCTTTTTCGAGTGTCACTTGTTTTTCTTTTTATCCCCATATTTTGGTTGACCATTGACCGTAATCTCCTTCTTTTGGTATCTAACTATGATTAATCGCCGCCCTATGTTACTATTTATGCTCATGCATGCATGCCGTAATCATGAAGGATATCTCGCCAATACTACAGGATGATTAGGGTTTTGCCGCCTAATGTTGTTCGTGCTCTTACTTAATCTTGATCTTTCCACTGATAATCGATATTGTGTTTGTGTGATTGTGCATTCTGTGTATTCTCTGTTCTTATGCTTCCTTGTGCGCCATGGAAGCACTCGCGAATGTTGCAACATTCCGTGCAGGCCTCACTCCCGAAGTAAGTGAGTATTTGTGCACTCGTGGTCTGTTGGCCTTCGATGAATTGCCTTGGCATTCAGTGGAGTGTCATCCATTCCACGTGTAGATTATTTCTACCATAGTTGCCACACCTGCTACAGAGCAGTGTTGGCCCATTGTTTGTTTACCATCTCATGTAGTTATTACTTTACAGACGTTTGCCGAAGCTTTTCGACTCCCTTGGGAAGGATTGGAGAATGGTCCATTTCTTCCCGTGGCAACCACGAAAGAATTGTTTCCCCGGCACTCATCTAATGAGTATGCCATTTTGTGTAAATCTGAACCAGAGCATACAACTTTGCAATTTTTGGTAGCCACTTTGAATTTACAAAAACGCACCTATGGTATCTCTCGACCATTCTATTCGATGATAGACACTGCGTCCCGTGAGCCTGCCAATTCTACGTCTTTCTTTTTTCGGTGTCTTCATCGTGATTGTGTGACGGTTACTAAGCAGATCGCTAAGAATGATATTCCTCGTACACGATTACCCCATATCCTCACTTTGCTCTTTCCGGTGCTCCAAGCCGTGCAACCTCCTCCAACCGCTCCTTTTTTTTCCATGAAGAATCTACTCAAATGCTCGAGGACGACGATGACGACGATGAAGATCTACTTCAGTTGTTTCGTCGCAAAAGAAGATGCATTAGCCCCTCTACAAGTCAGGTGCAGGGATCAACTACTGGTCATGATAATGAAGTCTTCCACGACACTGCCACATCTCTTCATGTTGAATCATCCGTCCCTTCTTCTCCACTCAACCAGCAGGAACATGGTGCACACTTGGAAAAATCGGAAGAGGTCTCTTCTCGGGAGGACTCTCATCAGTATGATGAGAACACTGTGAAAGAAATTGTTGCCGAAATCATTATAGAAGTGATTGCCAATGTTGAGGTCGTGCTCAATAAATCTGAGGCCATAAATCAGAATCCAATCGGAATCCTCCTGGTGCAAAACACTCTTCTTCCCCTTCCCCCACCAATTAACCCTGTTGAGCCCGTTGCCCTACCTACTAGTGCAATTGCCAATATAACTCCTGAAGCACCCACTCCTCCATCCTCTTCTCCTGACTATTCTCCATCTCCCTCGCCTCCACTGTTTCCACCTTCTTCATCCCACCCACTTCCTACTCTTCCTCCTCTGACTCCGATGGTTAATGAATTAGAATCTATGGGTCGTCTTCTAATCTAGTTTTCTCAACAATTACCTCTTCAAATGAAGTTGGCAACTGAGAATATCACGCAGGAACTGCAAGGCAAAGTCTACTTGTTAGAAGCAGATATTGCCCCGTTGCACGAAGAAGCAAATGCAGTTAAGACAGAAAACCATGCCTTGCAGGTTTAGCTTCAACAACTTCAAGCCTAGATTGTAGAGCAGGATAACCTGATTGCCCAATGTGATGTGGCACTTGCTACATTAGATGAAAAGAATGTTCTTTTAGCTGCTCGTGATGAAGAAATAAAGAAGTTAAATCAGTTTGTACAGGATAAGGAAGATGCTTGTGTGGCGATCGGCAATTTGCTAGAAGAAACTTGTGCACAGCTTGATGAGGTAGTGCAGAAAGGGCAAGAAATGGTAGACTTGGCCATTTAGAACACTGAGGAATTAAAGATCATATCTGTCGAACTATTGCAGACGAGTCGAGAATTGGGAGCACAAACAGGTCGGACACTTCAAATGAAGAAGGAGATGGATAGAATCATGAAAGAAAGGGATGTGTATTACAAAACCATCCAATATCAAGCTCAGGAGCTGGAATGCAGCCAAAAGCAATTAGGCACTCAAGCTGAAAGATTGTCGCACATTGATGCCCAAATTGTTGATATGAGGCTGAGCCGAGATGCTGCGTTAGCCAACGAATTCTATTTACAAGAGGCATTTTTGCAAATGCAGAACGATGCACTGATGAGCCAACTTATTGCAGCAAGTTCAGTCAGAACTGATGCACAACTGGTAGAACCAGATACATTAAAGATTATGCTAGATTCCTTGAAACAAAAGATCACCCGAACATTTAAGTTAGCTAGAACTATGTATATACAAGGAATTAGTTGATGAGCCTTAATTTTATTTTGCTTTGCGGGTTCGAGTCCACCATGCATGCCAGTGTTAGGCTGCAGGAATGGATTGTATTTTTCATATATCGCACACACCGAAAGGGTGTGACGAGGAGATGTAGCTTTTTATACATTAATGAAAGGGCATTACGGTGTTCTTCAGAGGAGAGATGGGTTCGCCAGACTGTCTGTCTAGGTGACCATACGAAGACACTGTGTTGCAGATTTGTAGATATTCTAAGTAATGTTATTTTGTTCTTGTTGAATCACAGTAATTCATATTTAACACAGTAACGTTGTATTAACACTAATAAGTTTGTGCGACGTGGTGATTGGTAAGTCGCGCGCTAATATACTATGTAACGATAAGTTGTCGCCTTGGAAGTATAGTACTGTTTAGTTGACGGTTAATTTGGGAAAATTACATAAAGGGCCTCTGCACTGTCAGACCCCTATCCATCCCCAAGAACCCGAATCGAGATTAAAAGCGACTTAACCGAAGTGCTTTTTGTTAAAAGTCAAGCTTCAAGTTGCAAATGCGTGGGGAATCTTTTATGGACATGTGGACCAATCAAAGGAAGCCAAAAGCCACGAGATTCCATCAAGAAAAGTCACTCAATCACTCCCCAAATCATCTCAACTAAGTCCTCCAAGTTATGAGGTTGATTTGGAAAGGTAGTTCCTAGATTTTAGGGGCACACTTCTCACTATAAAAGGAGCATGTATCCCGACTTATTTTGGCCCATCTTCTTGGAGTTTTAGCTCATGTAAAGTGAGCACTAGTTGCTGGAGTTGTGATAAGCAAGCCCCTTGCTTAAGCTAGCCCCTTGCTTGCTTGTTTGTTTTCTTTTAGTAGGCATATCTATGTGTGTGCGCAGGTAGTGTTGCAACACTCTACCTCTAAGTTGTTAGCATTGGTTCTCCCTCATATTGTATCCATTTGATGTAATTCTTGTCTCATTGGATATCTATTAGAGTCTATTTTATGCTCACAAATTCTCTGGAGCATTCTCTGGGTAATCTGGGAGCAACATTCATTTTAGTGAAGTTGTGTGATTGATATCTCTCTCTGTGTGTAGGCTCTATTGGAAATATTTTGCTCTCTGTTGTAAGGACTGGTTCTCCTTCTCTATGTATCCATTTGCTATGATTTTGGTGTCATTGGGTAGCTATTAGAGTCCTCTAAAGTTGACCCAAGTTTGAGATTCATTCTCTGTATAATCTCTGAGAAAAGCTTGCTCGAGTGAAGTGAGGTATCTGCTTGACTGGGAGTTGTGAGCATTCAACTAGAGCATGTTGTAGACATTGTTTCTCCTTGTGCAAGCATCCATTTGAAGTGAAATTTGTTTTCTTGGAAAGCTCTTGGTGTCTACTACAGGTCTACAAACGCTCAATGGAGTTCTCGGCATAAGCTCTGAGTAAGAGCATTTTTGGTGTGCAGAGGTCAAAGAAGGATACATGTGGTCCAGGAGGTCATTCACGCTTCGTCGTTGCTTAGGGGTTGAGATACTTCCCCCATCAGTGGTATCAGAGCATTTGGGCATCTTGGAGGCATCACATACAAGCAAGAAGACCTCTTGGAGTTGGTGGTTGAAGATTTGCATCAACAAAAGCTTCTTGGAGGTAGCTCACATCAAGGGGGAGCTATTCTACTCAAAGTTTCAAGAGCACAAGGTGTCCATCTAAGGAAAACTTTGGATTGAGGTAACCTCAGAGCCTCATTTTCATTTTACACACATTTAAGCATTAGCCAATGGCTAGGTCAAGTATCAAAGAGTAGATATGGGAGACTTCAACACTCAAATTGAAAAGCTAGACAAAGGGAAGTATCAACCATGGAGATTTAGGGTCTCCAACTATCTTATGGGCAAGGGCCTTTGGGGGTTGATTAGTGGAAGTGAACCAAGACCTAGGTTGGATGAGAATCCAACCAATGACCAGAGAAGGGCCTTTAGGGAATGGAATGAAAGAGACAAGAGGGTTATCTTTATCCTTTCCCAACACATTAGCAATAGCATGATCGGCCATATCCAAGACTTGGATTCAAGCATGAAGGTATGGGAGACACTTGAAAGGCTTTATTCAACAAGCACCAAAGCAAGGAAGATCCAACTCAAGAATGAGCTCAACAACCTTAGGAATGTTGGAGAAACACTCACTAATTGGACATATATTTGAAGTTCAAATCTTAGGAAGAAAACCCCATGCCTATGTGAAGGGACAAATTCACAAATGTATTATACTTGTAAAGTTAGTTAACTTTAGTTCTAGAAGTTTTTTCAAAAGTTACGGGAATGAGAAAATCTATATAAGTTAGTTAGTATTAACTGACGCGTAGAGAGAGGAGAAGAAAGAAGGAGGAAGACAATGAGAAAGTGAGAAGAACTCATTTTTGTATGACTGAGTATAGTCAGGCTTCTCTTAGTGAGAAAGCATCTGTAAAACTTCTGAGTTTTTTATAGTTATGAGAAGAACTGAGTAAAGTTCTGTGTATGAGCCTCTCTCCATCATCTCCATGATTACCTACTGTGTGATGAGTTACAAAGATCAAGTTTTCCAAGCAACTCGATGCCTGGCATCGAATCTCTGTTGATAAGTCATATTTTCTTTTATATTTTTCATTCAGTACTGAAGTGTTTGAAAAACATGATGTTGTTGGAGCAACTCGATGCCTGGCATCGAATTCCAGTTGATAAGTCATATTCTAAGTGTGCATGAAATCACCTATAGTTTTGGTGTCCAAAAGATCAAGACTTTATGCGGGAAGTCGATGCCCGGCATCGAATCCCTGCTGAAAAGTGGCCAAAAACATCCCAAGTCGATGCCCGGCATCAAATTCTCATTGCAAGTCGATGCTAGGCATCGAATTCTAATTTTAAACAGGCGCTCTTACTAAAACAGGTAATATTTCCAGTTTTGGAAGGTCATATAGGGTCATCTTGTGAGAGCCATAACTTGAGTTCTAGAGATCCGTTTGATGCATATGATAGCTTGTTGGAAAGCTCTACTCTTCTAGTTTTAGCCTGTAAAGTTTCATGGAGAAATAATACTTGAGCTAGGAGAAATTAGCAAAATACGGAAGGTATGTCATTTCAGTGACTAGGAATTTCTGTAGAAGCAAAGTTCTCACTTTAGGCTATCATTTCTCAAAGTTTGGAGTGGCAATGAGTTAATGGTGACCATAGAGGTGTTCTAGTGTCACCTTAATTCATTTCTTGTGGTGTTTCATACATCAACAAAGTGGTATCAGAGCAGAAAGATTCTCGAGAGCAGAAGACGACAAAGGTACGAGAAGTTTTGTAAAGTTTTCCATTAAAGTTTGAAAGGTGAAGCATTTGAAGACACAAGGCATCAAAAGATTACTTTCGAAGTATCCTCATACACAAAGAACTTCAAAAGGTATTATCCTTTATCCTTTAAGCTCACAGGTTGCAGCAGAAGGAAAGAACTATGGCAGATCATATCTCCATTGACAAACTGGACAGAGATAATTACCCCGCATGGGTAATGAGAATGGAAGCCTTACTTATGAGTAAGGATCTCATGGTATATGTAACAGGTGAAGAAGAGAAGCCAATATTTGAAGATGAAAGCCGACCAAAGAAAGAAGAACTTGATGCTTTAAAGCATTGGCAGAAGAAGGATGCAAGTGCAAAAGCCTACATCTACAATACAATCTCAGATCATTTGCTACCACACATCAGAGGATTGGAATCATTAGAAGATATATGGAATGCATTGGAATATCATTTCCAAAGCACTACTAAAGCACGGAAAGCAAGTCTATGGTCAGAGTTTACAACATTCAAGAAGAAGCCAAGTCAAACCATTAGTGATTATGTCACTAAGATGAAGGATCTAGCAGATAGTCTTGGATCCATAGATGAAGATGTTGAAGATCACAGATTGATTGCTCAACTACTTGCAGGCTTGAGAGGGGATGAAAGGTGGAAACCTTTTGTCTTATCAACAGAACTTTCATTAAATCATTATGTTCCAGATTTGAACCAGTTGCTTGGTTTGATGCTCACATATGAGCAAGACTTGAAGGGAGATGGAGATAAAGGTCAAAGTTCTGCAATGTACATGAAGAATAAGAAGAAAGGAGATAAAGGTAAAGCAAAGGATGAAGAGGAGTCTAATTCTCAAGCTTATTATGCAAGAGGTAAAGGCACTGGCAGAGGAAGAGCAAGAGGTTTTGGAAGAGGAAGAGGTAATCAAAATAACAACAAAAAGGCTTGCTGGATCTGTGGATTGAGTAATCATTTGGCTCATGACTGTTGGCACAACCAACAAGGATCAAACCAGAATCAAAACAACAATAGCAGAGGTCGAGGTGGAAGATATCAAAGTAATTTTCAAAGAGGTAGACAAAGTCAAAGAGGAGGCTATGGTAGAGGTGAAGGAAGAAGTTGGGGACAGAATCAATCCTACAACACCACCTACTACAACTATGCAAATGACACACAGAATGAAAGTCATACATCATTGATGATGAACTCAATCAACACATCAGATAAAGAAGATCTAAAGGTATTCTACATTGACTCTGGATGTTCTAATCATTTTTCAGGAAACATAGAATTGATGTCAGAATTGGAAAAAGGCATTTCTAGTCACACAGTTCAAACTGGTGATAATACAAGACATAGTGTACATTCAATTGGAAAAGTGAAATGCAAGAGTGGAGCAGATTTGCTAACCAATGTTTTGTATGTTCCTACAATACCTAAAAACTTGATTAGTGTGGGACAGATAGTTGAAAAAGGTTTTCAAGTCAGGTTTACAAATGAAGGAGTATTTGTGGAAGATCCAGAGAATGGATATAATCAGATTGTCTCTGGTAAGAAAGAAGGTAGACTCTTTACTTTAAGAGTGCAAGGGAACATTGGTCAAGCTTTGCTCACACATGGTGAAGCAGTGATTACAGAACTTGATCTCTGGCATAAGAGATTAGGTCATTTTAATGAAAGAGGAATTAAAGCTATGGTTGCTAATCAGTCTGTACTAGGATTACCAAATGTGCAAAGTCAACATATGGTTTATAAATGTGAAGCATGTCAAATGGGTAAAGCACACAGGTTACCATTTCAGAAGAAAGGATTCAAACATGATGGAGTACTTGAGCTCATTCATACAGATGTATGGGGACCAACAAAAGAAGGATCTATCAGTGGCTCAAGGTATTATGATCTTTTTATTGATGATGCTACAAGATGGATAACATTATATGTTTTGAAGGAAAGATCAGAAGTGTTTGGAGCTTTCAAGCATTTTCATGCATATGCAGAGAGAGTCACAGGTCAAAAGCTTAAGAGACTGAGGTCTGATGGAGGGGGAGAATACTTCTCCCAAGAGTTCAATGATTATCTTTGGAATGCAGGTATTAAGAGAGAAATAACTTGCAGGTATACACCACAACAAAATGGTGTAGCAGAAAGAAGGAATAGGACTTTGGTTGAGTTTGCTAGAGCTATGCTAAAGGAGAAGAACTATCCAAATTATCTTTGGGCTGAGGCTGTAAATACAGCTATATATCTTGTGAATAGATTACCATGTGCAGCTCTCAATGGAATGACTCCATATGAAGCTTGGTGGGGTAAGAAACCAACATTAGATCATTGTAGAGTGTTTGGATCAATTGCATATGCTTATGTGCCATCATAGCTTAGGCATAAACTTGAACCAAAGGCAGAAAAATATGTGTTCATTGGTTATGATGAAAAGCAGATGGGTTACAGGTTGTGGAATCCTCTAACAAAACAATTTATTGTTTCTAGAGATGTTACATTTGATGAACAGAAAAGTTGGTATGCAGATCAAAGTCATACAGCTGAAGAATTTGAAGAAGAGGTAAGAAGATGTGAGAAAGGAAAATCAATTGTGCAGGTAAATAGAGATGAAGACTATATGCAAGCAAGTACATCCACAAGTGGATTAACAAGAAGAAATGAAGAAGCTCCTATATTTGATGAAGAAGTGTATCCAGAAACCTATGAAGAATGTGAACCAAGAAGGTCAAGCAGGACTAGAAGACAACCAGAAAGGTATTCTTATGATACTTCTTACATAACTCAGAAGAACTATGCATATATGGTCAAAGATGATGAGGAACCTCAGAACTATGATGAAGCTAAAGGTAAGAAGCAATGGGAAGAAGCAATGAAGGAAGAATTCAATGCACTGGAGGAGAACAAGACATGGGAACTTGTTCCTAAACCAAATGGTAAGAAAGTAATTGGAAATAAATGGGTTTATAAAGTGAAGAAGCTTGCAGATGGAAGTATAGCCAGATACAAAGCTAGATTGGTGGTGAAAGGCTATGCCCAGACCTATGGCATAGATTATGATGAGACATTCAGTCCTGTAGCTAAGATGTCAACTATAAGGACAATCATTGCTATTGCAGCTTCAAAAGGATGGACTCTAAGTCAATTGGATATAAAGAATGCATTCTTGAATGGATACATATCAGATGAGGTATACATGGAACAACCTCAAGGGTTTATAGATTCCAGGTATCCAAATTTTGTTTGCAGGTTGAGAAGAGCATTGTATGGATTGAAGCAAGCTCCAAGAGCTTGGAACTATAGACTGGTGAAGTATCTCAATGATCTTGGATATCAAAGTTCAAAAGCAGACCCAAGTCTACTTATCAGAAGAACAGAGGAAGGTACAATCTACATTTGTATTTATGTAGATGACATTATAATCACAGGTACTTCAGATGAAGGAATCAAGGAGGTAAAGAGATTGCTTGAAAAAGAATTCAAGATTAGTGACCTAGGAAAGTTATCATACTTTCTTGGAATGGAAGTTACTTATACAGATCATGGCATATATGTGTCACAAGAAAGGTATCTTCTGAACTTGTTGAAGAAGTTTGATATGGAAAATTGCAGAGAAGCTTCAACTTCACTTGAAGTTAATCACAAGCTCAGTAAATATGATGGTGCAGACTACAAAGATATGAGGAAGTATCAATCTCTTGTGGGTAGTTTGATTTATGCTACACTAACAAGACCTGATCTTAGTTATGCAGTGGGAGTTTTGTCACAATTCATGCATTGTCCAAAGGACCCACATTGGATTGCAGGTCAAAGAGTTCTCAGATATATCAAAGGAACTATAAAGGAAGGATTATATTATCCTTTTACATCAGATTTGAAGTTGAGAGCCTATAGTGATTCAGATTGGGCAGGTAATCAAGATGACAGAAGATCAACTCATGGTTACATGATATACATTGGTGACAAGCTTGTAAGTTGGTGTTCAAAGAAACAACATACAGTAGCATTATCATCAACTGAAGCAGAGTACAAAGGACTTGTGGAAGCAGCTAAGGAAGTCATATGGATGCAGACATTGTTCAAGAGCTTAGGCATTGATCAAGGTACACCTAGAATACATGGAGATAATATGAGTTCACTTTATCTTGCAGCAAATCCAGTATTTCATGCAAGGACAAAGCACATAGAGATACAGTATCATTTTCTCAGAGAAAAGGTAATGGAGAAGGAGATTGAAGTGGAGTACATTTCTACTAAAGATCAGTTAGCAGACATAATGACAAAGAGCTTGGATGGTGTGAAGACCAGCAGATTCAAAACCATGGCAGGAGTAAAAGAAAAGAAGATGATATGAAGAAACAGGGAATGTCAATTAGTGATTGAGGGGGAGCTGTTGGAGAAACACTCACTAATTGGACATATATTTGAAGTTCAAATCTTAGGAAGAAAACCCCATGCCTATGTGAAGGGACAAATTCACAAATGTATTATACTTGTAAAGTTAGTTAACTTTAGTTCTAGAAGTTTTTTCAAAAGTTACGGGAATGAGAAAATCTATATAAGTTAGTTAGTATTAACTGACGCGTAGAGAGAGGAGAAGAAAGAAGGAGGAAGACAATGAGAAAGTGAGAAGAACACATTTTTGTATGACTGAGTATAGTCAGGCTTCTCTTAGTGAGAAAGCATCTGTAAAACTTCTGAGTTTTTTATAGTTATGAGAAGAACTGAGTAAAGTTCTGTGTATGAGCCTCTCTCCGTCATCTCCATGATTACCTACTGTGTGATGAGTTACAAAGATCAAGTTTTCCAAGCGACTCGATGCCTGGCATCGAATCTCTGTTGATAAGTCATATCTTCTTTTATATTTTTCATTCAGTACTGAAGTGTTTGAAAAACATGATGTTGTTGGAGCAACTCGATGCCTGGCATCGAATTCCAGTTGATAAGTCATATTCTAAGTGTGCATGAAATCACCTATAGTTTTGGTGTCCAAAAGATCAAGACTTTATGCGGGAAGTCGATGCCCGGCATCGAATCCCTGCTGAAAAGTGGCCAAAAACATCCCAAGTCGATGCCCGGCATCGAATTCTCGTTGCAAGTCGATGCTAGGCATCGAATTCTAATTTTAAACAGGCGCTCTTACTAAAACAGGTAATATTTCCAGTTTTGGAAGGTCATACAGGGTCATCTTGTGAGAGCCATAACTTGAGTTCTAGAGATCCGTTTGATGCATATGATAGCTTGTTGGAAAGCTCTACTCTTCTAGTTTGAGCCTATAAAGTTTCATGGAGAAATAATACTTGATCTAGGAGAAACTAGCAAAATACGGAAGGTATGTCATTTCAGTGACTAGGAATTTCTGTAGAAGCAAAGTTCTCACTTTAGGCTATCATTTCTCAAAGTTTGGAGTGGCAATGAGTTAATGGTGACCATAGAGGTGTTCTAGTGTCACCTTAATTCATTTCTTGTGGTGTTTCATACATCAACAAGGAAGAGCTCAGGGAGTAGCATAAATGACTACATACTTAAGGTCAAGGAGTTATCAGATGCATTGAGATCCATTGGAAGCCACGTAGACGATGACGATCTTGTGGCTTATACTCTCAATGGTTTGAGAGATGATGAGAAGTGGAAACCCTTTACCACTTCAGTATATGTAAGGGATAATCTTCCTGATTTTGAGCAATTGGTTGCTCTCATGGTCACCGAAGAAATGAACATAGGTGGAAGTTCAACTAAGAGCAAGGGTGCACAAGTTTTCTATGCAGGTAATCAAAGGGGCAAAGGAAGACGAGGACAAGGAAGGGGCAAAGGAAGGTTTTGAGGAAGGCAAGGCCACTCAAGCAATCAAGGACATGACCAAGGCACCTCATCACAAAGAGGGAGAGGAAGAAGAAGAGGAAGAGGAGGACGACATCAACAAAACAGGAATCAAGATGGTGAAGGATGTTACATATGTGGCAATTTTGGCGACTATGCTAGAGATTGCTACCAAGGAGAAACCAAAGGAGCTATAATCAAGGTTCTTCATACAAAGGCCAAGGTAATTATGCTTCTACAAGTTCAGAAAATGACAATCTCTTGATGATGCACATGAATGGGAATTCAAGCAAAGTAGATAACACTTGGTATATTGATAGTGGATGTAGCAACCATATGAGTTGCAATGCTTCTTGGTTTACTAATCTACATGTTCCCAAAGGTAAAGGACATGTAGAAACAGGTGATGATACAGCCCATGAGATCTCCCATGTTGGAGATGTAGCTTTGGATGGCAAGGAGGAAGGAAGATGTCTCAAGGATGTCTTGCATGTACCTACTATCACAAAGAACTTGGTGTCCGTTGGGCAAATGGTTGAAAGAGGCTATCAAGTAAGGTTCAACAAAGGTGGATGCTTTGTGGAGAACCCTAAGCAAGGTTACAAGGTCATAGCAAGAGGAAAGAAGTAAGGGAGACTCTTCACTTTGGAGGTAAATTCTCATTCCACTCAACATGTCTACTTCACATATGGAAACAAGAGGATTTCGGAGTTGGACTTGTGGCACAAGAGGATAGGTCACATCAACATACAAAGAATGAAGGAAATGCAATTCAAGAGGCTGGTTGAAGGTCTTCCCAACTTCCAAGGACAAGGTATGAAGCATTTATGTGAATCTTGTCAACTAGGGAAGCAAGCGAGACTTCCATTCAAGAAGAGTTGCTACATAAGCCAACATCCATTGGAGTTGATACATACAGATGTGTGGGGGCCAACCAAAGAGCAATCCATTGGAGGTAACAAGTACTTTGACACTTTTAAAATGATTGCACAAGGATGGTTTGGGTTTATTTCATAAAAAACAAATAAGATGTTTTTACATGTTTCAAAGCATTCAAGGCGATGGTAGAGAAGGAAACAGGTACATATATCAAGAAGCTAAGGTCCGATGGAGGGGGAGAATATTTCTCAAATGAGTTTTCTGATTTTTTAATGGATCAAGACATCAAGAGGCAAGTAACATACAGGTACACACCCCAACAAAATGGAGTAGCAGAGAGAAAGAATAGATACATTGCCGAGATCCCTAGAGCAATGCTTAATGAGATGAATGTACCTAACATGTTTTGGAGTGACGCAGCAAATACCGCCGTGTATCTTATGAATAGGGCTCCTACCTCAGGGATCCATGGCTTGACACCATATCAAGCCTATTATGGTAAGAAACCTGATCTTTCCCACTTGAAGATATTTGGATGTACTTGTTATGTACATGTGCCAAGTGAATTGAGGCACAAGCTACAACCAAAGGTAGAAAAGTGTGTGTTTCTAGGATATTCGAATGATCATAAAGTTTACAGGTGCTTCAACCCAAACACAAAGGACTTGAGGATATCAAGGGATGTAGCATTTGATGAGCTACTCCCTTGGTATAAGAAGTATGATTGTATGCAGGACTATGAAGAAGAAAAGCATGGACATGATGAAGAACAAATCGACCTAGAGCTAAGCGGCCCAAGGTGTTCCATCAATGAAGATAGTTCAAGCATGAACTCACCATGGAGGGGGAGATCTTCATCAAGCTATGAAGCACAATCAATCAACAAAGGCAAAGCAACATTGGTGGAGTTGGATGAAGAAGGTAATGAAGTTGAAGATGATGAAGGACACATGATGGAGAAAGAAGCCATGTCAAAGAAAGAGATCAAGTTCCCAAGGCAAAGGAGGTTTATTCCTCCAAAAGGTGAAGAAAGGAAGTCTTCTAGATTTAAGTATCCAACTCAAAGGTTTACTTATGATTCATACATGGCAACTCATTATGCATATATGAACAAAGTAGTAGAAGATCATGAGCCCGATTGCTATGAAGATGCAAGCAGGTACACCGAATGGAAAGAGGCAATGCAAGAAGAGATCGACGCACTTGAGGAGAATCAAACATGGACTCTAGTGCCCAAGAAGAATAACATGAAGGTAATAGGTAATAAGTGGGTGTATAAAGTAAAGAGGAATTCAGATGGATCTATTTCTAGGTTCAAAGCAAGATTGGTGGCCAAGGGTTTTGCACAAACCTATGGAGTGGACTTTGAAGAGACATTCAGCCCCGTGGCAAAGATGAGCACCATTAGGACACTCATTGCAATGGCTGCTAGCAAAGGATGGAAGCTTTTCCAATTGGATATCAAGAATGCCTTTCTCAATGGAGACTTGGAAGAAGAGGTATACATGGAGCAACCACTAGGTTTTGTTCATAAAGAGTTTCCACATCATGTTTGTAGGTTGAAGAAGGCACTTTATGGCCTAAAGCAAGCTCGAAGGGCTTGGAACCAAAGATTGGTGGACTATTTGATCAAATGTGGTTACAATCAATGCAAGGCGGATCCATCTCTCTTCATCAAACAAAGAGGAGAACTTGTGGTCTACATGTGTGTGTATGTAGATGATCTTATCATTACAGGTAATGATACAAAGGGCATTGAGGAGATCAAGGCAAAGCTTGGAAAGGATTTTAGGATCTCTGACCTTGGAGATCTTAGGTATTTTCTTGGCATTGAAGTTGTATACAAAGAAGAAGGTATTATGCTCATACAAAGGAAGTATATTCTAGACCTACTTGAGAGGTTTGGGATGCTACATTGCAAGCCTATTTCAAATCCCATGGAAGTTAATGTAAAGCTAAGCTCCATTGATGGAGAGCCATTAGAGGATGTAACCTCTATTGTAGGCTCTTTCAATTATGCCACAATAACTAGGCCCGACATATCATATGGAGTTGGAGTGTTATCACAATTTATGCATAGTCCAAGGACTACACACTTGCAAGCTGCAAGAAGAATGTTACGATATCTCAAGGCCACTATAAATGAAGGATTGTTCTATTCATTTGATGATGATATGAAGGTCAAAGCTTATTCTGATGCCGATTGGGCCGGTTCAAAGGAGGATAGAAGAAGTACAAGTGGTTACCTAGTCATGCTAGGTAGCAAGATCATCTCATGGATTTCAAAGAAGCAACCCACGGTGGCATTATCTTCCACCAAGGCTGAGTATAGAGCTTTGGCTCAAGTCACATGTGAGCTAATGTGGATTAAGAAGTTATTTATGGAGCTTAATTTGCAGGTTGACACATATCCAATTTTTTGTGACAACATGAGTAGCATTCATCTAGCATCGAATCCTGTCTATCATGCTAGAACCAAGCATATCAAAGTGCACTATCACTTTATAAGGGAGAAGGTGATATCCAAGGAAGTTTCAGTACATCATATAGGTACCAAGGACCAAGTAGCCAACATGTTTACAAAGGCTTTGGATGGGATGAAGATTTCAAAATTCAAGCAATGCATCAACATGAAGGAGCTTTGACGAGGACGAAGAATTGAAGCTTGAGGGGGAGTGTTAAAAGTCAAGCTTCAAGTTGCAAATTCGTGGGGAATCTTTTATGGACATGTGGAGCAATCAAAGGAAGCCAAAAGCCACAAGATTCCATCAAGAAAAGTCACTCAACCACTCCCCAAATCATTTCAACTAAGTCCTCCAAGTTAGGAGGTTGATTTGTAAAGGTAGTTCCTAGATTTTAGGGGCACACTTCTCACTATAAAAGGAGCTTGTATCCCGACTTATTTTGGCCCATCTTCTTGGAGTTTTAGCTCATGTAAAGTGAGCACTAAGTGCTGGAGTTGTGATAAGCAAGCCCCTTGCTTAAGCTAGCCCCTTGCTTGCTTGTTTGTTTTCTTTTAGTAGGCATATCTATGTGTGTGCGCAGGCAGTGTTGCAACTCTCTACCTCTAAGTTGTTAGCATTGATTCTCCCTCATATTGCATCCATTTGATGTAATTCTTGTCTCATTGGATAGCTATTAGAGTCTATTTTATGCTCACAAATTCTCTGGAGCATTCTCCGGGTAATCTGGGAGCAATATTCATTTTAGTGAAGTTGTGTGATTGATATCTCTCTCTGTGTGTAGGCTCTATTGGAAATATTTTGCTCTGTGTTGTAAGGGCTGGTTCTCCTTCTCTATGTATCCATTTGCTATGATTTTGGTGTCATTGGTTAGCTATTAGAGTCCCTTAACGTTGACTCAAGTTTGAGATTCATTCTTTGTATAATCTCTGAGAAAAGCTTGCTGGAGTGAAGTGAGGTATCTGCTTGACTGGCAGTTGTGAGCATTCAACTAGCTCATGTTGTAGACATTGTTTCTCCTTGTGCAAGCATCCATTTGAAGTGAAATTTGTTTTGTTGGAAAGCTCTTGGTGTATTCTACAGGTCTACAAAAGCTCACTGGAGTTCTCTGCATAAGCTCTGAGTAAGAGCATTTTTGGTGTGCAGAGATCAAAGAAGGATACCTGTGGAGGTCATTCACGCTTCGTCATTGCTTAGGGGTTGAGATACTTCCCCCATCACTTTTAACAATTCAATACCCTCTCAAGCACCTTGGCTGATTTTTCACATCCAATTCTCACATCTCCAATGTGCTCTATGACATGTTCGGTGTTGTCACCTATCTCCACACCCTTTGGACTTTGGAACCTGCAAATTGGTGAATATATCACCCTCACAAGACATATGATTGCTGCACCCTGAGTCTATGTACCATTTGGTATTATATTTAGCATCCTTTCAATAACCATGTCTCATAGGAAGCAATTGATCATTACCTGTTTCCTTGTTTGAATCATTTGCATAGTTCCCTTGCTTTATTTTAGTGTATTTACCATCTTTATATATATTATGAAGCTATATGATTTGGTTTACTACAATTATAGCAAATTATACCTTTGTGGGGGTTGTAGCCTCCTCTTCCTTTGCCTCTACCTCTTGCCTTTGCTTGGAATGTAGAGTCACTTGAGCTTTCTCCTTCTTCTTTGGTTTGATGGTTGCCTTGATTTTTGTAGCCTCTTCCTTTTCCTCTTCTTCCACCTCTCCCTTTTCCTCTTGAAGAGTATAGGACCTGACCATGAGTGTCCTTGCTTTTGGATGAATCTCCAAATGATGCCTCCTCAGCCACCAAGTGAGGAATGAGGTCTTCTAAGCATGGAAGTGGATCTCTATAGAGGATAGTGGTAATGAGAGGCTTCCACTTGTCTTCTCCTCTCAATCCATTGAGAGTGACCTGAACCAAATATTCATCATCAACCTTGCATCCCACTAATGCTAATTGATCCCTTAGATCCTTGATTTTGAGTGTGTACTCAACCACACTTTGGCGACTACCTTTTTTCATGGTTGCATAAGCCTTCTCCAAAGCATCCCATACATCCTTGACATTATCAAAATTTTGTATATGACCAACCATAGCATTATAAATTACATGGGATATGAGGAACATTGATCTTCTATTCCTTTCTTCCCACTCTTTGAGCTCCTTCCTTTGTGCATTGGTAGTGGTTTCATCTTCAAGGTCTACATCAGGTCTTTCTTCTTCTCCATCCACTATGGACCATAGTCCTTTCCCATGATGTAATTTGTAACTCTGAACCTCCAAGGTTGGTAGTTGTCCTTGTCCAACAACTCCACTTTTTGCCGCAAATCTGCCATTGAACTTGTCAAGCAATCCCTTGTGTTGCACTTCTGTCCTCTTTGATGAAGCACCTTCTTCTCCAAGTGTACTTCCTTGTAGTGTGCTTCTGCTAATCCAAGCTCCAAAGATCTGATACCAACTGTGAGGAACAAATCCTCTATATGCACAACAAAAGCACAATGAACCCAAGTAGGTCTCCCAGCCTACACTTGAAAATGTACCTAACCTGGATCAAGCAATTTGACCCACCATCTGAAATCTAATGACTCCAAGCTTTTTTCCACACTTATTAGACTCTGTTACCTTTCCAATAAGCCAACAAACACTCAATTTGGATGAGAATAAGTCAGGAAATTCACTGTTACAAAACAGACTACCTATCTGTTTACTTGTGTACAAATTTTAGTTACAGAGAAATGACAATATCTTGGTGCATCAGTAGGCAATCACTATGACAACTAGTATAAAGACAGCAGGAGAGAAAGGCTTCCATTCAAGATAAAACTGACCCAAAAACTCATTTACAGAGATGATATGGTGCTGAAACTTCTTGGGCATGCTCCTTTGGTCCTTGGGCACTTGCTAGATGCTTCTCTCAGTCTTGGTATCCCACAAATGCGCCTCCATGCTTGTATAAGTGAGGGTATGACCTTTCATCTACCCCTTCCTTGTCTCTTGACTCTTCAATGCATTCTTCATGATGTTCCAACTCCTTTGAATGTCTTTTGATGTTTCCTTTGACTCCTAATGGATAAGGAGTCGTGCCTTTACCTTTATCCAAGTTTTTATGCTCATTTGGAATATCCAAATTACCAAAATTATCCACTAAGATTGCTCCTTCTTTTTCAACTATCTATCTATCTATCTATATATATATATATATATATATATATATATATATATTGTTGCGAAAGATGGATAGATGCACCAAGAAACTGAGTAGGTACTACTAAAACTTGCTTTGTACCAGCCCTCTTTTGCTTCAGATTTGATACGTAGACCTCCTTAGCTTTCCAATGACACCATAAAATGTCCTATGTCCTTTGGAAATGGTGTGTGCAATGATTGAATCAAAACAGATAACTTTGGAGGTCACAAACTCAAGAAAACTTTCTATTTATGTCTTGACACCTGTTGGATGTTTTACTTAGTGTGACCAATACAGTTGCAATTGATAAACTTCCTTCTAGGGGTATTTAATTAGCTTATTAAGCTAACTAATCCAAGTCAAATTATGTAAAAAGATAAACTATGCTAAGAGAAATCAATTTAGCAAGTTTAGCTATACCCCTGACTTTTTAGGACTGTAGCAGAAAATGACCAGAGATCACTTCGATGCAGATTTCTCCAAACTGGCTGAATAGAATGTCTTCAACCTTTGAGAGTGTGTAGATACTTTGAGCTGAATCCAACAAGCTTTGAATCACTGAATTTGGTGGAGTATTGATCAAGATATGCCCTTGACAAGTTGACAGACTTTTTGAGTAGACTAACAGAGAACTCAGAGATGAATGTTGTAAATATATCTATTAATGAGCACTTGTATACAATTCCATTGGCATGACTAGCATTGCCTAATGGTGTAGAGAGGTGTAGGCTAGCATGTAGTCCTGACACACACTCTGAATCAGTAGAATAAGACTCGGGAGTGATGAGTTGTTATCAGCGACTTTTCCAAGTACTTTTTTATATGCAATGAGTGAAGATTTGAATTCAAATTCAAATCTTTGGCTCCCTATGATCAAGTTCCTAAATGCTAGGAGATATTCGTTCAATCAGACAACTAATTCTTCCATGAATCCTTTTGGTAGGTGATTACAAAAAGATTCTGAGTCAATTTGACTTTTACAATGAGATAAAGTGGTAACTATCCACTAGCATATGTTCCTATGGTTCTTCACACATGTAGAGTCTTCAAGATATCTTTCAAGCCACATGTGTAGGCTTGTGATTTACTCCAACAGCTCCCCCTCAAGCTAAACAATTTGGCTTAAGTCTTCATCTTCAATCTTCAAGTATATCCTGCAATCCAATCATAGATTTGAACCTGCAAAGTTTGGCTCCATCCAAAGCTTTAGTCAACAAATCTGCACATTGCATGTTGGTTGACACATAAGTCAGTTGAATCTCCTTGCTTATCAACTTCTCTCTCACATAATGATAATGAACTTCTATGTGTTTGGTCCTGGCATGATAGATAGGATTAGCTGCAAGGTGAAGAGAACTTGTGTTATCTCCAAAGATTATTGGAGACCTGGTATATAAACCCAATTCTGTATACAAAAGTTTAATCCAAATTGCTTCTTGTGTAGCATTAGCTAGTCCTCTATATTCTGCCTCTGTGGAAGACAAAGCAATAGCTGGTTGCTTCTTTGCAGACCATGAAATTGGTTTATCACCTGCAAAGGAAATGTATCCAGAAGTGCTTCTCCTATCATCCTTGCATCCTGCCCAATCTGCATCTGAATAAACTTTTATATCAATATCTGAAGTGTAAGGAAAAGACAAACCATGTGGTGTCACTCTAACACAATGGTGAGTACCAACGTGAGGAGCTGAAATTCACCTCATAAATGTCGATCCGTGGAGACATGAGGACCGGTATGAAGACCAAGAGCAAGTGAAGTGCACAAGTGCATGAGTGAAAGCATACAAACATGCACACACATTCACACACATGCGCACAAAGTAAGAGCAAAGAGTGGAACAATGGAAGGACTTTGATTACAAAATGAACTCTCTTACAAAGCTGAATTAGGTTCTCGGGCTTATTTGGGGGCTCAAACGGAATCTAAAAATTATGAAAATTGGTAGTATAATACATCCAGTACTCCTCAAGCTCAAGGACTCCTTGGCTTGACAAAATGGAGTTGTTAAATTAGAAAATGGTATTTACAATGATTTTTAGTGATAAAAATCACTATTTTTATTAGGGATTTCTTCTGAAAATTTGAGAGGTGCTTCTTGGAGCTCCCTACTTGCTCCTTCTTCTTGTGTCTCCACTTCCTTGATGTGCTTTTATGCCTATGATAGACCTGTGCTTGACCTTGAGCTTCAACACTCCCCCCCCTCTTGAGTCTGTCGTCCCTAACAGACCCTTGTTGTAGTGGTTGTTCCATGTAGTACGTTGAGAGGTAGGTTCCTTCATGTATCAGCAGGAGCGGTCCATCTTCCCAATGTAGCTTGGTCGATTGTCCGGTTCTTCAGTTTTCCACTGCTAGTTCTTGCAGGTTGTAGTCCCTTTGTCTGTACGTCTTCCTCGTACTCCAGCTTGATGGTGCATTTGTGAACTTTCCAAAACTGCTAGCTGCTCAAAGGAGGTGGTCAATGTTGATTTTGGGCAACTCTCAGTGATGGATTGCTTCCTTGCTCTTGTTGTTGTCACCTTGATGTTGTCTGGTTCTTCCAGAGATGGCTTTCAGAGTTTTCATGCCAAGTACTTGTAACCCATAATGGATAGTAGGTAAGTGCATTAGTGCATGGGTTGAACAAAATATGTGCCTTGTGCACGGCCTTGTAATGTAGCCCTGTGCATGCATACTTGGCAAATGCATTGGAAGAATTATGGTGCAAGAGATTGGATCTTGAGCTAAGTGCTCAAGGGTATGCCCACGAAGAGGTTTCCTAATCTATCATGGTTGTAGTGTTGTTGAAGCATGCATATCTTACCATGTTGAAAGGTCTATCGATCTTTATCTCTTTGTGTTGTACTCCATCATTGTGTGTGACCACTGGCTTGTCGTTTTGTTGATGGATGGTTCACATTGGGGATTTGTCAAACACACAATCCCATTTTTTTGTTGTTGTTGTTGTTGTTGTTTTTTTTTTTGGGGAACAATGGAATAAAACAAGAAGAAAGGTGTTAGTATCAGTAAAATATTGTACATGTGTCACATGTGCCTGGGATTCACAATTGTGTCTATGCACGGCCTTGTAAGGTGGCCCTATATTAATGCATACTTTGGAAATGCATGACCTGAATGGTGCAAAAGACAAGGTTATGCCAAACGCACATGGTAGTTGTTGGTCGAGGCTTTTTGATGTTAATTCTAGACTTGATGCAATCTTTGTTTGGAGATGTCGATTGAATCTTGCAATGATGTAATCCTCCTTATAGGGATCCATTTGAGAATGGTACGTGGCTTTGTGGAGATCGCTTCTAGACTCTTCATCGTGGAATGGTTTCTAAAACTTGGTATCTAGCATGGTTGGCTCTTTGATTTTGTGGAAGCTGCTAATACTTTTGGCTTCCAAACCCATACCCTTTTTGGTTGCCTTTTTATGATTGTCAAAGAGGTGGGTTGATCTGCTTTGGTTCTTTGTGCCCGGTGTTGACCCTTGCTTCTCCTTGGCGTCTTTGTGGAAGCTTTGCTTGGGAGGGAGATTTGTGGTGTTTGTGCATGTAAGAGTGTCTTGGGTACCCACATTTGTAATCACCCGTGTTGAGCTGCAACTAACTTCTTTGGCACCCAAATTTGCACGTTATCATGGTCAGCCTCCCTCGATTGCTTTGGTACCCAAATTTGTCGAAGATCGTAGGATTGAGCTGGTCCTCGCTTCTTGATGCTTCTTTCAGCATGGTTGGCTTGCCTCACTGGGAAGGGTTGTGGCAAAGCTGGTTGTTGTTCATCTTTTCGTACCCAAATCTGCTTCATGCCCTGAGCTTCTTTCTTCTTGAATTCTATCTGTCTAGTTGATATAGCAGATGTCTTTTTTGCTTGCCTCTTTGGTCGAGTTACACTCGCATTAGTATGTGAGAGAGAAGAGAGGTTTGCTGGCCTATGAGCTTGTGCTTCCATGATTGAGTCCTTTTGCTTCGTAGGGTTTGTGCCACACACGACATTTTCTTTACAAAGATTAGTTTTGGAAGAACTAAGAGAATGTGTGCTACTTAGCTTTGTGCACATGCAATTCTCTAATTCTAATGTGATACATTGTTCAGGCGCCCCAACTTGAAGGAGTTGACGTCATAGGTTCAAGTTGATTGCATGGTCATAAATCCAATCTTGACCCAGGACAAGTGGCTCTATAATGTCTTCATCATGACATACTAGCATTTTGACTTTCATTGGAACATCTTGAAGGTAGATGGGAAGTTCCACCTCGCTCAAACAAGGGGTTTCCACACCTCCCAAACCTATGAGATAGGATTCTATAGGCTTTATTGTCACTTGCAAGTCTTGGCAGTAGGATAGTCTAACTGCGCTAGTTGCTGCACCTATGTCAATCAATGCTCTCACAGTCTTTGCATTCTTCCCTTGTCCTACCGCTATGGTCACAAATGGACGTCGATCAATTATTTGGGAAGCAATTACACATGATGTTTGACACATGGCCATGTGGTATCTTGGGGCCTCTGGGTTAACATCTAGGCCTAGGCGTCTTAACTTATTTCTCCTAATGCGTTCTCGAGCCTCTACCTGTGCTTCTTCTCTAACCCTTAGATCTTCTTCTTTTCGCTTCTTAGCAGTGTTGAGTCTCTTGAGCATATCCTCTGTAAGAGGTTCTTGATATAGCTTGACTCGACAACCACTCATATAGTTTGGAAAAATACCACCTTCTAGTGTGGCCAATTGAACTGCACCGCTAGTGGAAATTCTATTAATGATCATGGGTCCGTATCCTCTTTTTTCCAATTTATGGGCATGTTGCTTTAGTGTATAAACTAACACTAGATCTCCCTCTTTCAATCCTTTATCTTTGATATGTGCATCGAAGTATGTCTTTTGCCTTTTCTTTGCAGCATAGATGCCTGCAACCGCTCGTAGACTTATCTCACCTAAGCGTTCTAGATCAAAGATCCTAGAGGATAACTCGTGTCCATTCCACTCATGCTCTTGTGCTACTTTTAAAGTTGGGATTAGGAAGTCCAAAGGTAGCAAAACATTTTGTCCGAAGACCATCTGAAATAGGGTGGCATTGAGTACCATTTTATAGGCAACTCGGTAGGCCCAAACAGCATGATGAAGTTGTTTTGTCCCAATCAGATCGTTTATTATTTACCAATTTTGTCAATACATTACATAGGATCTTGTTCGTGCTCTCAGCTTGTCCATTAGCCTGTGGATGATAGGGGGCAGACTTCTTATGTATCACCAAGAATTCTTGGAGAAGGTTTTCAATGACTTCATTCAAGAAGTGTGTACCTCTATCACTAACTAACTCTATTGGTAATCCATATCTCGTGGACACATTCTCAAATAAGAACTTAGCTGTTGTTTGAGCATCATTCTTTGTTGTGGCTTTGACTTCTACCCACTTTGTGAGATAATCCGTGGCTACAATAATGTACTCGGCATGGGAGTTTCTAGCTGGGGGGTTAATAGGACCTACAAAGTCTATGCCCCACTTCGAGAATGCACGTCCTCCCATTATAGGCCTCAAAGGCATCTCATCTTTCCTAATTGGGTATTCGGCACGTTGGCATGTGTCACATTTCTTCACATAGGTATGTGCATCCATATGAAGAGTGGGCCACCAAAGTCCTGAGAATAAAATAGTCTTAATTACTCGGTCAGGACCAAAATGTCCACCTGCAACACTGCTGTGTGCAGTTTCCAAGACTTTCAAGTAGTCTGATTCATGAACGCATAGTCTTAGGTAACCATCTTTGCCTCTCCGATATAGGTTTTTGCCTACTAAGGCATAGTCTTTAGCCTCTTGCTCCATGCTTCATCTTCTTGCTAGACTAGCCTCGCTAGGTAATGTTCCCGATCTCATGAATTCTACCAATGGAGCACTCCAGTCTGGAATTAGTGACACGTGATAAAGGGTGGCATGCTCCACTGGGGGTCGCTCTTTGCACACAAGACAATTTCTTAATCCACTCATGTTTTTCTTTGTCCATGCTAGGCCAATACACTCCTAAAAATTTTAGATTTTGCAGTGTTCGTTGTTTAGAATAGTGATTCCCTAGAAATCCTTCATGGGCTTGTTGCAACCAACTACTATGCTCATCATCCTTGACACAACAAGCTAGAACACCTTCCGTGTCTTGTTTATACATGCTTCCTACCAGTATTTGATATTTTTGTGATTTTACAATTTCATCTTTGTTTGATTTCACATTCTTATTTGCACGTCCAAAGGTTAGGACTGGTACCAACTTATTTGCCCATTTAGGAACGACTTCTAGATTGAACAAATAAGCGTCGGGAAATTCATCAGACACTCCTTGCGGTGACTCGCCTGAGGTGATGTGAGAAAGATGATCCGCTCTGAGATGGGTCTTACCTTTCCTAACAACCACTTCAAATTCATATTCCATTAGTAAGAGGAACCATCTTACTAAGCGTCCTGTATTGCAAGGTTTATTGACCACGTATAGTAAAGCTTGATGATCAGTGAAAAATTTGAACTTGTTGGCCAATAGATAGTGTCTAAACTTCTTTACAGCATATACCATGCCTAAACCTTCTCTTTCGGTTGTGGTGTAGTTTTGTTCAGCAGCGTTCAATTGCCTATTAGCATATGCTATAGGCAAATCTAGGTTTCCTTCACCAGTGGGTTGTGACAACACACATCCTATTGCATAATTGGATGCATCCACGTGTACATGGAATTGCTTTGTCCAATCTGGAGTGGTCAGTATTGGCGCTGTGCACAAGCGTTTTTTCAGCTCATTGAAGGACTTTTCGCAGTCATCGTTCCACTCAAAATTTGTCAACAAGGCATAAAGAGGTTTAGCTATGATTGCATACATGTGAATGAACCTGCGGTAATATCCACAATGACCCATGAAGGCTTGTACCTCTTTAACATTCCTTGTCCGCAGCAGCTCCGCTATGGCTTTTACCTTGTCCTCATCTATCGATATTCCATTCATAGAAACAATATGACCTAAGATTTTACCTTGACATACCATGAACACACACTTCTCTGGGTTCAGACACACTCGATATTCTCTACACTTGTTGAAGATCTGTCTGAGCTCAGGGATGTGGTATCTTCGCTCTTGGGAATGAGCACATAAATCATCCACATATACTTCTAAGCTCTTTCGCAAGAACTCTTTGAAGACATGACACATGAGCCGTTGAAAGGTTGCAGGTGCATTGGTGAGTCCAAATGGCATCACCCGAAATGCAAAGATTCCCCATTCTGTGGCAAAAGCTATTTTATGTTGATCTTCTGGGGCAATGGCTACTTGATTGTAACCTGGAAATCCATCAAGAAAGCTATAAACTTCCTTGCCTGCAACACGCTCCAATAAATGTTCAGTGATTGGAAGCGGATAACTATCTCTTATCGTGGCAGCATTAACTTTTTTAAGGTTAATACATACACGTAACTTTCCATTCTTCTTGGGCACCACTACAATGGGGGACACCCATTCAGTATGCTCAATCTCATAGATGAATCCAGCTTCAATCAATCTATCAATTTCTTCTTTTATTTTGGTTGCATAAGTGTCACTATATGTGTAGGGCTTATGTTTGGTGGGCTTGGCATCTGCTATCATGGGGATCCTATGAGAACAGATTTTCGGATCTACTCCCTTCAAGTCTTTATAGTGCCATGCAAACACGTCCCTATATTCCCTTAACAAGTCTACCAACTCTGCTTCCTCTTCTTTACTTAGGTCATCTCCTATGTATGTACATCTCTCTTCATTCTCTTCGATGGTGACTACGATTTTTTTGGTCTTTTCTTTGTTATCATATGCTTCTCCTATTGTGGCCTCTCTCTTAGGCATTCGTACCAAAATTTTTCGGTCTTCCACTTCATATTTCTTGAAATTTTCTGGTACTTCAAATAATTGCTCCTCCTCTCCTTGTTTCACTACTTTTCTTTTGTTTTTCTTTTGACTACCTTCACTCCCATCCTTTGAATTTACCATTTTGATGCTTGTGAGAGGTTCTTCTTCTTTTTGGGTAAATACTCCTATGTCTTCTAGATAGTGCTCCTCTGAAATAAAGCAACTATCCATCACAATGGACTCTAGATCATCATCATTCTCTTCTTCTTTTATGAATTCATTAGAGTCACATTCTTCGAGCAAGGGCTGACACATGAACACTGAAATATCATATCCCTCCTCATCACAATGAGGTGTCCATTGTTCTTCATTGACTGCAATGTCCATAGTAGCTAAGATTTCTGCCCAGCCATGAGGCTCAAATTCCTCGTCTGGAAAGATCATCGGTGTATAGGCTGGGTCTCTAATTGGTCTATCTCCTTGAGAAGTTCCTTTTTCTCTCACTTTTAGGCATTTCTCCTCTTCCTTTGCGACCTTGCACATCCACAAATGAGTATCTTCATGCATCCAAGATGTCTCAGATGAACTTTTAGAATGCACAGAGATCGAATCTTCTTGCTCCTTGTGGATAGAATTCCACTGTAGGGGTGGTACATCTCTGAACGTGTAATCCTTCAAATTGACCTTGGTTGTGACCCCTAAGCGCTACAAGTACAAGGAGTTGGTTCCCCAATCCTGTACTACTTGCAGTTGTCGTAGGAAGGGTCTTCCTAGGATCATCTCATAGACATTATTTTTTTCAAAGTCACATATAGCAAATGTGTGTTCAAACTCTACACCACAAGTGGTTAGAGTTATCCCTTCAAGAAATCCTAGAGGTCTTTCAAAATGACCATTGGCCATTTGAAGCGTCATTCTAGTTGGTCTTAATGTGGGCTTGCCCCATCGCTTCCACAAGGAGGTGGTTGCAATAGCAGCACCAGCACCTGAATCTATGATTACTTTGGTTGTGTAACCTTGGTACGTGATCGGAAGATAAGTATTACCTTCCTCACCTTCGCTCATGTCCCCTATTTTGTCAAGAGGTATCTCTGGAACTTTTTTCTTAGAGCCAACTTTTGGCATATTGGAATCAAGTTCGGGAACCTGATCCTTCACGTGATTCCATAGCTCAGGTTTCGCTTTGATCAGCTCCTCTACCGTGAGATCACACTAAACCTTAGTGTTCTTCACTATGTCACTGTTTCTTGGAACCACCGAGTCTTTGTTTCTGATTACTATCATGGGAGCTCTAATCTGGAGAGATTCAGATTCCCATGGGCCTGTGAACTTTGGCAACTCTTGTAAGGAATTAGATTCAAAATCTAATCGTTCATCTTCTTGTTGCTCTGTTTGGTCTCCATAGACAGACAGAATGTCTTGGGGAAACTGGTCATGAAGATCATCAATCTCAAGAATAGGAGGGGGAACATCCTTCTCCTTGGCCCATTTTGCTTCTTGTATTTCCCGCAAGAACTTTTGAGTGTGCTGTTGAATTGAAAGAGGCTCTCCATCGTCTATGGAGTCAGGAACATAGACTTTCTTTGGTGATGAGTTTTCTCTTTCAATAGTTAGTTGAGCTTGTGGAGGTAAAGAAACTTGAGGTTTATTTACCAACTGCTCTAATCTTTCTAGTAAGCCCTGGAAGTGCAAACCCAGTGTAATAGCATTCGTCTGATTGAATGACTGATTGGCCTTGAACATAGCTTGAGCTAGTTCCACCATTTTATTGCACATTTTTGTCCATTCAATCTCTAAATCTACTCTAGGGTAGCTCTTATCTAGGTTTGCAGGTGTTGGCCCTTCTTGAAGTCGAGCCTGGTATGCCTTGAACATCATGTCCAAGTCTTCTAGGGTTGGATCTGCAAGAACAGACCCCGATTGTGGTTTATCTACAGTGGTTGGTGGGTTGGGGTGAAGTTGGGGATGAGGTGATGTGGATGGAGTTTTGACATGCGAGGGGCTTTGAGAGGCAATATCTTCTATTTTTGTTTTTGCATCTTTCAGGCTTTCTTCTAGTTCGGATAACTTTTTGGTCCACTTACGATTGGCTTTCTCTCTAGTATCCTTCCATGTTCTTGTTTTTCTCTTACTAGGCTCACCTGATTCACTTGGCTCTGCTTGCTCAGCTAGTTTAGCTTTTTGAAAGGCTTGTGCCCTGGTAATTGCATGAATAGGAGCCACATTATCACTACTGGAACTTGAATTCCCCACTAAGCCTACTACATTAACGGGTGTAACCTTTGGTGCACTAGAGGGATGTCCGGGACAATCTCTCAGGAGTTGTTCTTTGCCACACTCAAGACAAACAACTTGTATTGTGATGTTCTGCCCTTGTGTCGGAGATAGTGGGTGGGGGGATTTTTGTCCTGGTATAGGTTGAGGTTGGCCATATCCTTCATGTCCATATGGTCTAGTTTCTCCCCGTGGTTCTGGACATGCGCTATACCTAGGAACTTCTCTGCCTTGTTCTATGGGAGGGTACTAGTATGGTCTACATTGGGGTGGTACAACTGGTCGTGGTTGTCTATTCATTGGATAGTTTTCAATGTTGTAGTCGACGTACTTTTGCTCACTATAAGAGTACATGTTAGGTGCTTGAGTTGGTTGTCTATCGTACGGGTAAGGTTGTGCTAACCCTAATGCTTCTCTGTTGCAGACATGAGATGGATGATCCCCACTGCAAAGTGTGCAACTTTCTAACATTGGCCCTCTCAATAAAGAGTTCTCGTAGTTCCTTTGTCCTTGTACTCCTAATTTCTTGGCCACTAGCTCTGTCACTTCTTCCGCATAACTCGAACTAGAAGTTTCATTGCTCATTGTATCCTCTAGTTTGGTAGGATCCTGTGTGGTTTTGAGATCCTCAGCTAAGTTGTCGTCCAAATCTACGCACTCCTGAAGACATTCACTTAGGGTTTGTAGTCGTTTTACGTATACTAACATTCTCAATGTTCCATTGGTTAGTCCTTCTAAAAATAACGATATCATTTTTTGCTGAGAAGGTCTCTCTATCACAGGGCATCGGGCTACATATTGCTTAAATCTTCGTGCTGCATTTTTTACTGTCTCATTAGGAGCTTGTTTGATGCTATGTAGTAAAGATGACGAATTGTGCTTGATCCCTCGCTTAGTGAATTCCCAAATAAGTTCTTGGAAGAATTGTTCAATATTGCCAAAGGAATTTGGATCCAAGGATTGAAACCAAGCTAAGGCTATTTTCGTAAGGGTTAGCCCAAAGGATTCATATTGCATGAAAAAGTCATCCACTTGCTCTGCTCGCAATACCTGCTTGAATTCTGCAATGTGGTCATAGGGCTCTCCTGTGCCATCGTAATGATTTCACATACATTTGGCCAGTTGGATTGGTCTCAGTCTTCCATCGGGCTCTGGGGATCGAGTTATGATGGGGACACCTTGGGGCGGTTCTGTCCTAAAGGTAGGTATATTCATATTTCCCATTCCCTGGCTAGTGTGGCCATGGGGGTTAATTCCTCGCGTGGTGAATTGCTCATATGGTCTATCAGGGATACTACCTTGGCTCGTTTGTCCTAACCTCACATTTTCTGTTCTTTGCTGGGTCTCAAATGGGTTTTGTGAGGTAGTTGCATGATCCCAAGCTAACTCTCCTCTTTCATTAATCTCATCAGGGTTTTGAGTTACTACATAGATCTGGCCCATCTTGTCCCTATAAACTCCACTTTCATACTTGACAACTGGTCTTGGAATTATTTCAGATTCTGTGGCATTTATCATTCTTGCTACTGACCTGTATAGACTGTCGAGGTAGATGGGTATTCCTTGCAGGTTAGTGGATACGTATTGAAGAGACATTCGATATTCGCCTTCCACTCTAGAGATAAAACCTTCCCTAGGTACGGAACTATGCATGTCTTCAGAAACCAAGAGTCTCTCCCAGTTAAGTGACATTTTTGTTGGTGCTAGACAAGCCTACACACATTGGCTTGGAACCTTGGACTCATTGAAGATTAGCATGGATAAAGGATTATCAAGGCTTCACTTAAAACAAGGCTCACATAAACATATGCTTATATGTTCTTACCTCTTTACCCCTTGTAAAAGTCTAAGTGACTTGTCATTTGTTTGTAACCACTTAAAGTCATCCACCTACCTCATTAGTCGTGGAAATTTGAATGTTGAGATAGAGAGAATATCTCCTTACTTTTAGAGGAGAGATTCAAGGGAGCCTAAGTTTGAAATTCAAATTCAAATGATCTCAAAACTTCTATAAAAGATGAAGAAAAAAGTCGTGGGATAGATAGACACTCTAACTCACTCCCCGAGGCATATCTTTATTGTAACTCATTGTGTGTGAAGGTTACTCCATAGCCAACACCACAATACCTCATTTAGCTATGCTTGTCAAGCTAATGAGATTGTACAAGCACATATATCAATAGAAGTATACATTCATCATCTCTGTTTTGTCTGAGTGCTCTACTCCAAGTCTGTCAACTTCAAAGAAGCATATCTCTGGATCTACTGAACCAAATCAAGTGATCTATAGCTCATTGGAACCAGCTCAAAGTCTACTACAAGCATACAAAATCTCAAAGCATTTCATTCAGCCATTTGGGAGAAATCCACTTCAAAGTGCACACTGGTCTGTGTCTGCAGAGTTCCTAAAAAGTCGGGGGTGATTATAAGTTTGCTAAACTTATTTCTCAGTGCATAGTTTATCAATTGAAGTGATTCCACTTGTGATTGGTAGCTTACTAAGGTATATTGATACTCCCAAAAGGAATTGTTCCAATTTTAAGTGTGCTGGACACACTGAGTAAAAGTCTGAGCAGGTATCACTACAGGAATAGAAAGTTTTTTCTTGATTTTGGTTTGATCTTTACTCAAACCATTTCCAAAGTACATATATGGTTTCTTTGTGTCATTTGGAAGCTAAGCAAGTGTACTAAGCATATCTGAAAGAAAAAAGGGCAGGTGTGAAGCAGGTTTTGCAGCACCAACTGATTTCCTGAGTGCATCCATCCATCACTCTCAACAGTGGTATCAGAGCAAAGAAGGTAAATATGGGTGATGGTTTCCCTTCCTTCATTGACAAATTGGACAGAAACAATTATCAAGCTTGGTCATTAAGAATGAAGACCTATCTACAAGGGAGAAGTCTATTTGGATACATATCAGGAGATGAGGAGTTGCCCTCATTCAAGACTAGAGGACTACCTACAAAGGATGAACATGAAAGACTCAACCAATGGTGTGCAAAGGATGCTTTGGCAAGGTCTTATCTCTTAAACTCTATATCTGACTTTCTTTTACCTCATGTAAGGAACTGTAAGACTTCCCAAGAGACTTGGGAAACCTTGTCAAATTACTTTTCTTCCAACACAAGGGCTAGGAAGAACCAATTATGGATTGAGTTCACAACCCTTAGGAAGCAGCCCAAGCAATCAGTCTCAGAGTATGTGACAAAGATCAAAGATGTGGCAGACCAACTAGCAAGCATTGGAGAGGAAATTGAAGAAGAGCAAATAGTCAGGCAAGTGACAAATGGACTCAAGGCAGATGATAAGTGGGAAAGTTTCACCACTGCAATGGACCTCTACATGGACATGCATACCCCTGATCTCACAACACTCATGGGCCAACTATTTACACATGAAGCAAAGTTCACCAAAGCTGGAGATCAATCAAAAGGTAATAACCCCTCTGCTCTCTATACTGATAAGAAAGTTAAAGATAAAGGCAAGAAGAAACAGGATGAAGAGGGCTCTACCTCTCAAGCTAGTTATGCAGGAAGAGGTAGGTCATCTAGAGGAAGAGCCAGAGGAGGTAAGTCAGGTAGGGGGAGACCCTACAACTCATCACCTTGCAACATCTGTGGATTGTCCAATCATACCACAGATGAATGCTACAAGAACTACAAAAATCAGAGAGGAAGAGGCTACTCAAGAGGTGGATACTCTCAAGGAAGAGGCAGATTCAACCAACATCAAAGCTACAATGGGTACAACAACCAATACAACAACAACTACAACAACAACCACAATGGAAGCTACCAAGGTGGATTCAGAAATAGAAGAGACTACAACAACTACACAGAGGAGCAGGATGACTCCTTATTGATCATGAACATGACCTCCAAGATAGGTACAAATGATGATCATTTATTTTACATTGACTCAGGATGTTCTAACCATGTAGCTGGCAATGTGGCACTACTTTCTGATTTGGAAGAGCCCAAGGGCAAACATCAGGTACAAACAGGTGATGACACTAAACACTTTGTTGTCAAAATTGGAAATGTGAAGACATGTGATGGTAATCAGAACCTACTAAGCAGAGTACTCTATGTACCAACAATAACTAAGAATTTAATGAGTGTTGGTCAGATTGTGGAGAAAGGTTTGCAGGTCAGATTCACACAACATGGAGCATATGTGGAGGACCCAAAACAAGGATTCAGAAGGATAGCCAAAGGGGAGAAATCAGGTAGATTATTTACATTTGAGCTAGAAGATACAAAAAACATTGCTTTGTATAATTACAAGGATCAGACACTTTCAGAGTTAGAGATATGGCATAAGAGATTAGGGCACATAGGAGAAAGAACTCTTAAGCAAATGTGCAGGGATCAATGTGTGCTTGGGATACCTAATGTATCCAAGCAACACATGATTTACAAATGTGGATCATGTCAATTTGGTAAGTCTCACAGATTACCCTACTCAAGGAAAGGTTTCATGCATGAAGACTACCTAGACTTGGTACACACAGATGTTTGGGGACCTAGCAAGGACCCTTCCATTTCTGGTTCAAGATATTATGTGTCCTTTATTGATGACTATAGCAGGTGGACAATTTTATACTTTATGAAGCATAAAGATGAAGTGTTTAATTGTTTCAAGAGGTATCTTGCACTTGTGGAGAATCAAACAGGTAGAAGCTTGAAGAGGCTAAGATCAGATGGTGGAGGAGAGTACTTCTCCAATGAGTTTGAAGATTTCTTGCAGGAAAGAGGCATCAAAAGGGAGATCACTACAAGGTACTCACCAGAACAAAATGGGGTAGCAGAAAGAAGGAATAGACTTATAGTGGAAACAGCTAGGTCTATGCTTAATGAGAAAAAGTTGCCAAATTACCTATGGGCAGAGAGTGTATCCACAGCCACTTATCTCATCAATAGGTTGCCATCCAAATCACTTGATGGCATGACACCATATGAAGCATGGCATGGTAAGAGACCCTCTCTGGATCATTGCAAAATCTTTGGTTGTGTTGCATATGTGCATATTCCCTCACAGGTAAGAGGAAAGCTAGATCCAAAGGCTGAAAAATGTATCTTCATTGGTTATGATTTGAACCAAAAGGGATACAGATTCTACAACCCCACAAACAAAGGGTTCAAGGTAAGCAGAGATGTCATATTTGATGAGAATGATTCTTGGTATGAGAATGAATGCAGGAAAGTGAGTCTACCCTATGACATGGAGGAAGATTTTCCAAAGCTTACCAAGGAAGAGCCAACTCAGCAAGAGGATTCAAGCTCAGATGATGATACAATAAACCTTGAAGAGTTCAAGGCTTGGAAATCCAAAGGAAAAATGAAGATGAAGCAATTAGAAGATAAGCCAGAAACTTCTACTCAAGCAATGAGGAGATCTCAGAGAGAGAAGAAGAAGCCTATCAGATTTGGGTATGACACATCACTTGTAACTAAACATTCTGTATATCTTGCAAAAGACTTGTTGAATGAAGAACCAGGTACCTATGAAGAAGCAATTACAAACCCAGAATGGAGAGAAGCCATGGATGAGGAGATAGAAGCTCTCAAAGAGAGTGATACTTGGGACTTGATACCCAAGAAGGATTCTATGAAGGTAATAGGATCCAGATGGATCTACAAGTTGAAGAAGAATTCAGATGGAACAATTAACAGGTACAAAGCTAGATTAGTAGCCAAGGGTTTTGCACAAACCCAAGGCATTGATTATGAGGAGACATTTTCTCCTGTGGCCAAGATGCCAACTATCAGAGTTTTGGTGAGTGTAGCTGCCTCCAAGAATTGGAACATGTACCAATTGGATGTGAAGAATGCATTCTTGAATGGATGGATATCTGAAGAAGTCTACATGTCACAACCACCTGGCTATGAAGATCCAAAAAAGGTACATTATGTTTGTAAATTGAAGAAGGCTCTGTATGGTTTGAAGCAGGCACCTAGAGCATGGAACTACAGATTGACCACCTACCTTCTAGACCAAGGATTTGTGATGAGCAAAGCAGACACTTCTCTATTCATAAAGAGAAGTAGTACAGAGGTAATCTACTTATGTGTTTATGTTGATGACATCATCATTACAGGTAATGATGTCAATGGGATTAGACACATCAAAGGACAGATGATGAAAGAATTCAAGATTAGTGATCTTGGATTACTAAAATATTTCCTAGGTCTTGAATTGATCCACACAAACTCAGGTATCTACATCACTCAAAAGAAGTATGTACAGGATATGGTCAAGAAGTTTGGTTTGCAGGATGCCAAGGTATCAACTACTCCAATGGAGGTTAACCAAAAGCTAAGTGCTCATGAAGGAGAAGAAATCAAAGACATTACATGATACCAAAGTATGGTGAGTAGCTTAAACTATGCTACCTTGACAAGAATTGACATAGCATATGGAGTAAGTGTGCTTAGTCAATTCATGCACAAACCAAGGGTACCTCACCTAGAGGCAGCAAAGAAAATCTTGAAGTATTTGAAGGGAACACAAAGTCATGGTTTGTATTTTCCTTATACATCAGATATTGACATTAAAGTTTACTCAGATGCAGATTGGGCAGGATGCAAGGATGATAGGAGAAGCACCTCAGGTTATATTTGCTTTGCAGGAGATAAGCCTATCTCTTGGTCAGCTAAGAAGCAACCTACAGTGGCATTGTCATCCACTGAAGCAGAGTATAGAGGGCTTGCCAATGCCACTCAAGAAGCTATCTGGTTGAAGCTTCTATATACAGAGTTAGGTCTATTCACAAGACCACCTATTATCTTTGGAGACAACACTAGCTCTCTTCACCTTGCAGCAAATCCAATTTATCATGCCAGAACAAAACACATAGAGGTTCATTACCACTATGTGAGAGAGAAATTGCTAAGTAAAGATATACAATTGACATATGTATCTACTAATATGCAATGTGCAGATTTACTTACAAAGGCATTGGATGGAAACAAGTTATGCAGATTCAAATCTATGATTGGATTGCAGGAAGTAATTGAAGAATGAAGAAGAAGACTTAAGCCAAAGTGTTTGGCTTGAGGGGGAGCTGTTGGTGCTAGACAAGCCTACACACATTGGCTTGGAACCTTGGACTCATTGAAGATTAGCATGGATAAAGGATTATCAAGGCTTCACTTAAAACAAGGCTCACATAAACATATGCTTATATGTTCTTACCTCTTTACACCTTGTAAAAGTCTAAGTGACTTGTCATTTGTTTGTAACCACTTAAAGTCATCTACCTACCTCATTAGTCGTGGAAATTTGAATGTTGAGATAGAGAGAATATCTCCTTACTTTTAGAGGAGAGATTCAAGGGAGCCTAAGTTTGAAATTCAAATTCAAATGATCTCAAAACTTCTATAAAAGATGAAGAAAAAAGTCGCGGGATAGATAGACACTCTAACTCACTCCCCGAGGCATATCTTTATTGTAACTCATTGTGTGTGAAGGTTACTCCATAGCCAACACCACAATACCTCATTTAGCTATGCTTGTCAAGCTAATGAGATTGTACAAACACATATATCAATAGAAGTATACATTCATCATCTCTGTTTTGTCTGAGTGCTCTACTCCAAGTCTGTCAACTTCAAAGAAGCATATCTCTGGATCTACTAAACCAAATCAAGTGATCTATAGCTCATTGGAACCAGCTCAAAGTCTAATACAAGCATAAAAAATCTCAAAGCATTTCATTCAGCCATTTGGGATAAATCCACTTCAAAGTGCACACTGGTCTGTGTCTGCAGAGTTCCTAAAAAGTCGGGGGTGATTATAAGTTTGCTAAACTTATTTCTCAGTGCATAGTTTATCAATTGAAGTGATTCCACTTGTTATTGGTAGCTTACTAAGGTATATTGATACTCCCAAAAGGAATTGTTCCAATTTTAAGTGTGCTGGACACACTGAGTAAAAGTCTGAGCAGGTATCACTACAGGAATAGAAAGTTTTTTCTTGATTTTGAAGTACCAAGTTATCTGTTTTGGTTTGATCTTTACTCAAACCATTTCCAAAGTACATATATGGTTTCTTTGTGTCATTTGGAAGCTAAGCAAGTGTACTAAGCATATCTGAAAAAAAAAAAGGGCATGTGTGAAGCAGGTTTTGCAGCACCAACTGATTTCCTGAGTGCATCCATCCATCACTCTCAACAATTTTTGACTCACTTGTCTATAAACTCAGCACGTAGTGTTAACCCCTAAGTTGTGAGTCCCTGACTTGATTGTGTGGTTGATCTTAGTTTCAAGTGATATGGTACTTTATCTATCTCTTCCTAAGTATCAACTTGGGCTTAGGTTCATAAGCCTTGTCTACAAGTCCACAATAGTCCTTTGAACTGCTCAAAATCTTGTGGAACCCCTTGCTTCCTAGTCCAACCTGAGGGTCAACTTAAAAATACCCTATCCCCACGAGCTTTCCAAGAAACCCAAGATCACTCCAAACGGATTTCGTATGAGAAAGTTATGCCAGTTCAAGGTTCTGGGGGTAAAAACAGGGAAACAGGACCTCTCAGGAAATGCTTCAAAACAGGCGATACACGATACTTATCAAGTATCGCGATACTTGGAAGCAGACGATACACGATACTTGCCTTGCCACGATACACGATATCTGGGATGTCACGACACACGATACTTGGGAAATATCGCGATACTTGATGTCCACGATACTCGATACTCAGCAGATATTGCGGGGAACAAACTCTCGATACACGATATCTGACAGAAGTTGATACTGGATACTTGTAAGAACATGATACTCGATACTTGGTAAGTGTCGCGATCGGGGATCTCACGATACTCGATACTTGGTAAGTATCACGATCAGGGATCTCACGATACTCGATACTTGTGAAGTATCGCGATCAGGGATCTCACGATACACGATACTTGGTGAACTGGATACATGATACCTGACAGGTATCGCGATCTGAGATCTCCACGATACTCGATACTCGGTAAGTATCACGATCGTGGAGATCACGATACTTGTCAGGTATCGCGATACTCGACCGCGGGAGAAACACGATACTTGGATTTTTTGGAGTCCAAATTCAAATATTTTTGCAAATATGAGTACCTTGTGCTCTCCTTGTCACTCCTATGTGTCTGTAGATGCCAAATCTCCCTTCAAACCCTCGATATTGCACTCACGATACTTCGTGCAGGTTATGTCACTTCACCAAAATGGCCGCTCTGATTCTTGGTGTTTTGAGAGTGTTTCAAGTGTTTTTCTTCAGCGTTTTAGGTCTGAATAGCCTCTATACTCCTTCCTTGCAACCAAAGGTGAAAAACAAGATGAATGTGTAGTCGAAAATGGAAAAAATCAGAGAACATGAAGAGGGAAGAAGATGATGATGAAGGTGAAGATGAAGAAGAAGAAAAACTCAGAAACTAAACTAAAATTGGTGATTTTTTACCTTCCAACGTCGCTACTCTACGTCTTACTGTCACACGCTCGTCCTCCAAGCTCTCTCCCTGGCAATGGCGCCAAATTTGGTGTCACTCTAACACAATGGTGAGTACCAACGTGAGGAGCTTCACCTCATAAATTTCAATCCGTGGAGACGTGAGGACCGGTATGAAGACCAAGAGCAAGTGAAGTGCACAAGTGCATGAGTCAAAGCATACAAACATGCACACACATTCACACGCATGCACACAAGGTAAGAGCAAAGAGTGGAACAATGGAAGGACTTTGATTACAAAATGAACTCTCTTACAAAGCTGAAATCTACAACAAGCTAACCTCAAAAATGAGCTCTCCAGCCCTTTTTATAGTTTTTGAGTGGTTTTGGCCCTGTCCAGACCTAGTGTCCGGCCTAGTTAAAAATTAGGTTCTCGGGCTTATTTGGGGGCTCAAACGGAATCTAAAAATTATGAAAATTGGTAGTATGATACATCCAATACTCCTCAAGCTCAAGGACTCCTTGGCTTGAACAAAATGGAGTTGTAAAATTAGAAAATGGTATTTACAATGATTTTTAGTGATAAAAATCACTATTTTTATAGGGATTTCTTCTGAAAATTTGACAGGTGCTTCTTGGGGCTCCCTACTTGCTCCTTCTTCTTGTGTCTCCACTTCCTTGATGCGCTTTTATGCCTGTGCTAGACCTGTGCTTGACCTTGAGCTTCAACACCATGGTTCTCTGTACCCTTGAGATACTTCAAGATTCTCTTGGCAGCCTCTAAGTGAGGTATCCTTGGCTTGTGCATAAATTGACTTAGCACACTAACTCCATATGCAATATCTATCCTTGTTAAGGTAGCATAGTTCAAGCTACCCACCATACTTTGATAACCTGTAATGTCTTTGACTTCATCACCTTCATGGGCACTTAGATTTAGGTTTACCTCCATTGGAGTGCTTGCTACTTTGGCATCCTGCAAGTGAAATTTCTTCAACATATCCTGTACATATTTTTTCTGAGTAATGTATATCCCTGAACTAGTGTAGACTAATTCAAGCCCCAAAAAATACTTCAATAGTCCAAGATCATTGATCTTGAACTCTTTCATCATCTGGCTTTTAATATATCTGATTCCATTGACATCATTACCTGTAATGATGATGTCATCAACATAAACACAAAGATATATTACCTCTGAATTACTTCTCTTAATGAATAGAGAAGTATCTGCCTTGCTCATGACAAAACCTTGGTCTTGGAGGTATGTAGTTAACCTGTAATTCCATGCCCTAGGTGCCTGCTTCAATCCGTATAAAGCCTTCTTTAATTTGCAAACAAATGTTACCTTCTTAGGGTCCTCATAGCCAGGAGGTTGTGACATATATACCTCCTCTGAGATCCATCCATTCAAGAAAGCATTCTTAACATCCAATTGGTACATATTCCAATTTTTTGATGCAGCCACACTAACCAACACTCTAATTGTTGGCATCTTGGCCAGAGGAGAAAATGTCTCTTCATAGTCAATGCCTTGGGTTTGTGAAAAACCCTTGGCTACCAATGTGGCTTTGTACCTATTAATAGTGCCATCAGAATTTCTTTTTAATTTATAGATCCATCTCGATCCTATTACCTTCATGGAGTCCTTCTTGGGTACTAACTCCCATGTATCACTCTCCTTGAGTGCTTCAATCTCCTCATCCATAGCTTCTTTCCATTCTGATTTTGTTATGGCTTCTTCATATGATCCTGGTTCTTCATTTGACAAATCTTTGGCAAGATAAACAGAATGTTTAGTAACAAGAGATGTATCATACCCATATCTGATAGGTTTTTTGCTTTCTCTTTGTGACCTTCTAAATGGTTGAGTTGAAGATTCAGGTATATCTTCAAGCTTCTTCATCTTCATTCTGCCCTTGGACTTCCATGCCTTGAACTCTTCAAGATTGATAGTGTCTTCATCATCTGAACTTGAGTCTTCATTTTGAGTAGGTTCCTCCTTTGTAAGCTTTGGAAATTCCTCTTCCAAATCATAGGGTATTTTAACCTTCCTGCATTCATTCTCATACCAAGAATCATTTTCATCAAAGATCACATCTCTGCTTACCATAAATCCCTTATTGGTAGGGTTATAAAACCTGTAACCTTTTTGATTTAAATCATATCCAATAAAAATGCATTTTTCAGCCTTTGGATCTAGCTTACCTCTTATCTGGGAAGGAATGTGCACATATGCTACACATCCAAATATTTTGCAATGGTCAAGTGAGGGTCTCTTACCATGCCATGCTTCATAGGGTGTCATACCATCAAGTGACTTAGATGGTAACCTGTTTATGAGATAAGTGGCAGTAGAAACACTCTCTACCCATAGGTAGTTAGGTAACTTCTTCTCATTGAGCATCGATCTAGCTGTCTCAACAATTAACCTATTTCTTCTTTCAACTACCCCATTCTGTTCTGGACAATAGCTTGTGGTTATTTCTCTTTTGATGCCTCTAACCTGCAAGAAGTTTCAAACTCATTGGAGAAGTACTCACCTCCTCCATCTGACCTTAGCCTCTTCAAATTCCTTCCTGTCTGATTTTCAACTAATGCAAGATATTTTTTAAAGCAATTAAATACCTCATCCTTGTGCTTCATGAAGTACAATACAGTCCATATGCTATAATCATCAATAAAAGACACATAGTACCTTGAACCTGAGACTGAGGGGTCTTTGCTAGGTCCCCATACATCTGTGTGGACAAGCTCTAGATAGTCTTCATACATGTATCCTTTCCTTGAGAAAGGTAATCTGTGTGACTTCCCAAATTGACGAGCACCACACTTGTAAATCATATGTTGCTTGGATACATTAGGTATCCTAAGCACACATTGGTCCCTACACATTTGCTTCAAGGTTCTTTCTCCTATATGTCCTAATCTTTTGTGCCAAATCTCAAGCTCTGAAAGTGTTTGATCCTTATAACTCTATAGTGCAATATTCTTTGTGTCCTCTAACTCAAAAGTGAAAAGTCTACCTGATTTTTCTCCTTTAGCAATCCTCTTGAATCCATGTCTTGGGTCCTCCACAAATGCTCCATATTGATTGAATCTAACCTGCAAACCTTTCTCCACAATCTGACCAACACTCATCAAGTTTTTGGTAATGGTTGGTACATAGAGTACCCTACTCAACAAATTCTGATTTCCATCACATGTCTTAACATTTCCAACTTTAACTACTAAATGCTTTGTATCATCACCTGTTTGGACTTGATGTTTACCTTTTGGTTCCTCAAGATCAGAGAGTAGTGCCACATTGCCAGCCACATGATTTGAGCACCCTGAGTCAATGTATAATAGGTGATCATCATTTGTACCTGATTTTGAGGTCATATTCATGATCAGAAAAGAGTCATCCTGCTCCTCTGTATAGTTGTTGTAGTCCTTTCTGGATTTATATCCTCCTTGGTAGTTGCCATTGTAATTATTGTTGTAATTGTAGTTGTAATTGTTGTTGTAGCCTTGGTGATGGTTGAACCTACCTCTTGACTGTGAGTATCCACCTCTTTGGTAGCCTCTTCCTCTCTGATTTTTGTAATTCCTGAAACACTCATCTGTAGTATGATTTGATAACCCACAAATGTTACATGGTGAGGAGTTATAAGATCTCCCCCTACCTTGCTTACCTCCTCTGCCCCTTCCTCTTGAAGATCTACCTCTCCCTGCATAGTTGGCTTGGGAGGTAGAGCTTTCATCTTCCACCTTCTTGCTTTTGCCTTTATCCTTATACTTCTTATCAGTGTGTAGGGCAGAAGAGTTATTACCTTTGGATGTATCTCCACTCTTGGTGAGCTTTGCTTCATGTGTAAATAGTTGACCCATGAGAGTTGTAAGATCTGGAGTATGCATGTCCATGTAGAGATCCATTGCAGTGGTGAAGCTTTTCCACTTGTCATCAGCCTTGATTCCATTGATTACTTGCCTTACAATTTGTTCTTCTTCAATCTCTTCTCCTATGCTTGCTAACTGATCTGCAACGTCTTTGATCTTGGTCACAAATTCTGAAACAACTTGCTTAGGTTGCTTCCTTAGTGTTGTGAATTCAATCCACAACTGGTTTTTCCTAGCCCTTGTATTGGAGGAAAAATATGATGATAAGGTTTCCCAAGTCTCTTGGGATGTCTTACAATTTTTGATATGTGGCAAAAGAAAGTCAGAGATAGAGTTGAGTAAGTAAGACCCTGCCAATGCATCCTTAACACACCATGTGTTGAGCTTTTCTTGTTCCTCCTTGGTTGGCAATCCTCTTGCTTTGAATGAGGGCAATTCCTCATCTCCTGAGATGTATCCATAGAGACTCCTTCCTTGTAAGTAGGTCTTCATCCTTAGAGACCAAGCTTGATAGTTGTTCCTGTCCAATTTATCAATAAATGAAGGAAAACCATCTCCCATTCTACCATTATTTGCTCTGATACCACTGTTGGGAAAGATGGAT
>CM035412.1:5196840-5216840 GCA_020310875.1 Ceratopteris richardii
ACAACAATACCTACTACAATTATGCTTCATATCAAAAGGAGGATTCAACCTTAATCATGAATGCAACTTGTGAAAGGAAACGTCAAGACCAAAGAGTCTTCTACATTGACTTAGGGTGTAGCAATCACTTGAGTGGCAATATAGCCTTGATGACTGATTTGCAGGATAAGGTAACTAACCATGTAGTTCAGACAAGTGATAATACAAAGCACAATGTGAAATCAATTGGCTTAGTGAAGGCCAAGGATGGAAGTACTCTTCTAAGTAAGGTCTTGTATGTTCCTAGAATTCCAAATAATCTAATAAGTCTAGGAGAAATTGTTGAAAACGTTTATGAAGTAAAGTTCACTAATGATGGAGTTTTTGTGGAAGACCCTAGCAATGGGTATAAACAAATTGTTTCCGGGAAGAAAGAAGGAAGACTTTTAACATTAAAGATTCAAGGTAATGTTGGTCATGCCTTGTTCACTTATGGAGGACATAACATCTGTGTGTTAGATCTTTCGCATAAGAGGCTTGTACATTTCAATGAAAGAGGAATTAAAGATATGATTAACAATGGTTCAATGCTTGGATTGCCTAATCTTGCAGGTCAACATATGACATACAAATGTGAGGCATGTCAATTAGGTAAGGCTCATAAGCAATCATATTCTAAGCATGGTTTCATGTATTCAGAGAAGCTTGAATTGGTACACACAGATGTTTAGGGACCATCAAACGATTTCAGTATAAATGGTTCAAGATATTATGTGATTTATGTTGATGATGCTACCATGTGGATCACTATCTATGTGATCAAAGATAAATCAGAGGTATTTAATACATTCAAACATTATCATGTGTATGCAAAAAGAATCACATGTCAAAAGTTAAAGAGACTAAGGTCAGATGGAGGGGGAGAGTATTTCTCTAATGAGTTCAGTGATTACTTATGAAATGCAGGTATAAAAAGGGAAATTACTTGCAGGTACTCTCCTCAACAAAATGTTGTAGCAGAAAGGAGAAACAGAACTCTTGTTGAGTTTGCAAGATCAATGATGAAGGAGGAAAATTGTCCAAATTATTTGTGGGCTGAGGCTATAAATGCAGCGACATATTTGGTCAATAGGTTACCATGTAAAGCTTTGTAGGTTATGACACCATATGAAGCATGGTGGGGTAAGAGATGTACCTTAGATCATTGCAAAGTGTTTGGATATTTGGCCTATGAATATGTGCCATCTCAGTTGAGGCATAAATTAGAACCTAAAGCTGAAAAGTATGTGTTCATTGGATATGATGACAAGCAGATGGGTTATAGGTTGTGGAGTCCATCCACAAAACAATTTCTTGTATCAAAGGGTGTTACATTTGATGAGCAAGGTACTTGGTATGCAGGTACAATCAATAATCATGCAGGTGATGAAGAAGTTTTGAATCAGAAGAAAGGTAAATCAAAGGTTCAGATATTTGATGAAGAAGAGAACAATGAAGTACAAGTTGAAGTTGAAGAGGTTCCAAGATTTGATCCGGAATGTGATGAAGCAGAAACTTCAAGAAGTGGAGAACTCAAGAGGTCATCAAGACACAAATGGCAACCTACAAGGTATAGCTATGATACTTCTTTTTCGACTAATAAAGACTATGCTTACATGGTAAAAGCAGATGAAGACCCTTCTACATATGAAGAGGCAAAAGGTAAGGAAAATTGGGAGAAACATATGCACGAAGATTATGATGCATTAGTAGAAAATGGGACTTGGGATTTGGTTCCTAAACCAAATAGTCAGAAGATCATTGGATGCAAATGGGTCTACAAGACAAAGAGGTATGTAGATGGAAGTGTGTCTAGGTATAAAGCTAGACTTATTGTGAAAGGGTATGCTCAGACATATGGTATAGATTATGATAAGACCTATATTCGTGTGGCAAAGATGACAACCATCAAGACACTCATAGCCATTGCTCCATATAAAGGTTGGAGATTATGTCAATTAGATGTGAAAAATGCCTTTCTAAATGGTTATATTTCAGATAATGTTTTCATGGAGGAACTAGAAGGATTCATAGATTAAAGGTATTCAAAATATGTATGTAAGCTCAAGAGAGCTTTGTATGGTTTGAAGCAGACCCCAAGGGCATGTAATTATAGAATTATGAAGTTCTTCAAGGAACTTGGTTTCCAAGTATCTAAAGCATATAGTAGCTTGCTTGTCAAAGCAAGTGATGATGGGTTCATTTACATGTGCGTATATGTTGATGACATAATTCTTACAGGTACAAATGAGAAGGGCATACAAACCCTCACGAAGCAAATGGAGAAAGAGTTCAAGATTAGTGACTTGTTATATTTCTTGGGCATGAAGATCTCATATACTCAACATGGAGTGTATGTTACCCAAGAAAGGTATTTGAAGAACTTTTTGATCAAGTTTAAAATGGATGATTGCAGGGTGGCACCTACTCCAATGGAAGTGAATCACAAATTGAGCAGATATGGAGGAGAAGAATTCAAGGATATGAAGCTATATCAAAGTCTGGTTGGTAGTCTTATCTCTGCTACATTAAGTAGGCCTGACTTGTCATATGTAGTTGGAGTGTTGTCTCAACTTATGCATTATCCTAGGAAAGAACATTGGATTGCAGGACAAAGGGTGTTGAGATATATTAGGGGTACACTCAAGGAAGGTTTGTATTATGGTTTTACATCAGAGACAAACATCAAGATATATGTGATACAGATTGGGCACGTAATCCTAATGATAGGAGATCAACATATGGATACTTGTGTTATGTGGGAGACACGTTAATCTCTTGGTGCTCTAAGAAGCAAAACACAGCTGCTTTATCATCTATAGAGGAAGAGTATAAAGGTATGGTTGAAGCTGTAACTGAAGTTATATGGCTAAAGACTCTTATGAAGAGTTTTGACATCATTCAGATTACAACCACTATTCATGGAGATAACATGAGTTCATTTTATGTAGCTACTAACCCTATTTTTCATGCCAGGACTAAAGACATTGAGATTCAATCTCACTTTCTAAGAGAGAAGTTGATTGATAAGGAGATTGAACTCATACATACTTCAACAAAAGATTAGATTGCAGATATGCTAACCAAAAGCTTGGATGGACCAAAGCTACAAAGATTTAAAGGCATGGCAGGTATAAAGAAGATAGAGGAAACCTCAATTGATGATTGAGGGGGAGCTATTGGTGCAAGTCAATCACCAATTGATCGTTTGAATAAAGACTTGAAGTCAAAGAATGAAGAAAAGATCAAGAAATGAATATTGAAGATAGAGCATGTTCACGAAATGAAGACTTGTATACATATGTACATTTATTTGTAGTTAGCTCACTTATACCTTTTGTATGGTCATGAGCTTGTACATATATGCCTATATATATAGGTAAAAAGAGAGGGAAAGTATGAGAGAGTATGAGATGAGAAGAATTAGAATTCATTACACACTTTAGAAGTGAGGAAGATCTCTATCTCTCATCGTGATGTAAAATTTTTAGAGAAGAAGAAAAATTGCACCCGATCTTTTGTGTTTAATCTTTTATGAAATGCTTTTGTACAACTCTAAATCTATAGTTCATTGACCTCTATGTTGGTGCATGACAATCATCAATTGAAGGATTATGGAGAAATGAAGTCAAGGAGTCAAGAAGGAAACAAAGTCAGATGGTTGAAGGAAGGACATTTTTCAGAAAACTCAAAGATATGTACACATATGTACATTAGCTGACTTATACCCTTGTTTAAGTCATACACTTGTATATATTCATCTATAAATATGTTTGAAAATGTCGGGCAAGTAGAGCAGTAGAAGATTTGAGAATAGGGAGAGAGAAATTAGTGTCATTAGACACATGAAGAGTGAGTGAATTGTCCATCCTCACTTAGATGTAAATTTTCTGAGAAATCGAGAATTTTGCGCCCGATATTTTGCTGTCTGCTCCTTCTGTGCTTAATCTTTTGAGAAATCCTTTTGCACGTATCTAAGTCCATAGTTAATCTATCTATGGCTAGAATTTGAGAGGTTAATTGTAATCAGGATGTGAGAATTTTGATTAGGAACATTCATATGTAAGAATGTTCTAACAGTCGAGAAATCTGGCGCACATTTCATCTTCAATGAAATGATCATTGCTCAGTCTACAGTGTAAAGTTTTACACAAGTGAGGGCTCAAAATCTAAGTTGGAAGGTAAGCCATCTATGGCTAGAAGATCTTGATGAAACGGGTTTAGAGTTGGGAGAACCAGTGCTAAGAAGTTGCAGGTGTCAAAGTCGCCATTGCAGAGAAGTACTTTCAGACATAGGTAAAGTGTTTCACACATTTCTCAGAGTGTACTTAATCTTTTTGAGAGATTTAACTTGGCAAAGTTGCGCAACCTCAAGGCGAAGTGTTGTGCAAAGTTTTATCAAAAACTTTACAGAATTGATTAGTCAATGAGTGACTAATCTGCAGCAGACTTTTCTGAGAAGTTGATTTTTCAGAACTTTCAATATTTCTGAAAATTTGGTGGATGATCTCTAAGTTTGGTGGAGTCTAAGGTTAACCTTGATATAGAAGTGATCTAACTTCAAGGTTAACTTGTTCTTTTGGAGATTAACACTCTCCATCAGTGGTATCAGAGCAGGTTGTGTCAAAATTGAAGTGAAGAAGACTCCGACTATTGCAGAAATACAAAACTTTACATTTTGAAGGTGCAGAAGGGTAAAGGTTGAAGAAAGATCAAAGGAAGACATACAAAGAGCATCAAAAGGATCAGAAGGAGCAGCATTCGAAGTAAAGGTACATTTATTATTTGTAAAGGTTTAAGATTTGAAGCTACAGGTGAAATAAAGATGGGAGATAGTCTCCAAATTGAAAAGTTGGATAGAGAGAACTATCCTGCATGGTCTATGAGGATGGAAGCTCACCTTATGAGCAAAGATCTGATAGGATATATCACAGGAGATGAAGAAAAGCCAGAATTCAGAGATCCTAGTGTTCCAACTAGGGAGGAGCTTGCAGATTTGAAGAATTGGATGAAGAAGGATGCTCAAGCAAGAAGCATCATCTACATGGCAGTCAATGACTATTTGCTTCCTCACATTAGAGGACTTGAAAGTGCTTGTGACATTTGGAATGCTTTGGAAGAGCATTTCCAAAATACAACCAAATCAAGGAAGGCTTCACTATGGGCAGAGTTTACTACCTTCAAGAAGAAGGCCTCACAATCAATTTCTGATTATGTGACAAAGATGAAGGACATTGCAGATTCTTTAGGTGCAGTGGATGAAGATATTGAAGAAGACAAATTGGTAAGACAAATACTCACAGGGCTAAGAGGAGATGAGAAGTGGAAGCCTTTCATTTTATCTACAGAACTTTCATTAGATCATTTTACTCCTGATTTGAATCAATTGTTAGGTCATATGCTAACTTTTGAGAATGATATCAAAGGAGATGTTGATAAGAGTGCAGGTCATGCAATGTATTCTAAAGACAAGAAGAAAGCCAACAAAGGGAAGCAACAATCAGGTGAAGAAGAAGGTACATCAAACCAAGCAAACTTCATAAGAGGAAGAGGAAATGGCAGAAGTAGAGGAAGAGGCAGAAACAACAAAGAGAATGCAAGAGCTTGTTGGATATGTGGTAAGACCAATCATCTATCTCATGATTGTTGGCACAATAATCAAAACAATGGTAATTATCAGAACTTTAATCAAAGAGCAAGAGGTGGTAGATTTCAGAGAGGAAACTTCAGAGGAAGAGGTGGTAGGAATTCTTTTGGAAGAGGTGGTGGAAGAAACTTCCAAAGTCAATCCTATAATAACACCTACTACAACTATGCATCAGATCAAAAGGAGGATTCGACTCTCATTATGAATACATGTGAAACTTCACATGAGGACATGAGAGTGTTCTATATTGATTCAGGATGTAGTAATCATTTGAGTGGAAATATTGCTTTGATGACTGACCTAGATCATAATGCAATTAATCATACAGTTCAGACAGGTGATAATACAAAGCATAAGGTAAAGTCAATTGGTTCAGTCAAAGCTAAGGATGGGAGCACTCTTCTGAGTAAGGTACTTTATGTTCCCACAATTCCAAAGAATTTGATCAGTGTAGGTCAAATTGTGGAAAAAGGTTATGAGGTAAGGTTTACCAATGATGGAGTTTATGTGGAAGACCCTAGTCAAGGGTATAAACAAGTTATTGCAGGAAAGAAAGAAGGAAGGCTTTTCACATTGAAGGTACAAGGAAATGTTGGACATGCTATGTTCACATATGGAGAGCAAAAGGTGTCAGAGTTGGATCTTTGGCACAAAGGACTTGGACACTTTAATGAAAGAGGTATCAAAGAAATGATTAACAATGATTCAGTACTTGGAATGCCTAACATTGCAGGTCAACACATGACATACAGATGTGAGGCATGTCAATTAGGTAAGGCTCATAAGCAATCCTATTCCAAGCATGGATTTATGTACTCAGAAAGACTTGAATTGGTGCATACAGATGTGTGGGGTCCTTCAAAGGACTTTAGTATAAATGGTTCAAGATATTATGTCATATATGTTGATGATGCTACCAGGTGGATCACAATTTATGTGATTAAGGAAAAGTCAGAAGTGTTTAATACATTTAAACACTATCATGCATATGCAGAAAGGATTACAGGTCAAAAATTGAAGAGACTAAGGTCAGATGGAGGGGGAGAGTATTTTTCAAATGAGTTCAATGATTATTTGTGGAATGCAGGTATAAAGAGAGAAGTTACTTGCGGGTACTCTCCTCAACAAAATGGGGTAGCAGAAAGAAGAAATAGGACTCTTGTTGAGTTTGCAAGGTCCATGATGAAAGAGAAGAATTGTCCAAATTATTTGTGGGCTGAGGCTGTTAATACAGCTACATATTTGGTTAATAGATTGCCTTGTAAGGCTTTGCAGGGTATGACACCATATGAAGCTTGGTGGGGTAAGAAACCTACCTTGGATCATTGCAGAATATTCGGATGCTTGGCATATGCATATGTGCCATCTCAATTGAGGCATAAGTTGGAGCCTAAGGCAGAGAAGTATGTATTCATTGGTTATGATGATAAGCAAATGGGATACAGGTTGTGGAGTCCATCCACAAAGCAATTTATTGTATCCAAGGATGTTACATTTGATGAGCAAGGTACTTGGTATGCAGGTAAATATAATGTACATGCAGATGATGAAGAAGTAGTGGAACAAAGGAAAGGTAAAGCAAAGATTCAATTACTTGATGAAAGTGAGAGTAATGAAGTGCAGATTGAAGTTGAAGAGAGGCCAAGGTTTGATCCAGAATGTGATGAACCAGAGACCTCAAGAAGTGCAGAAGTTAGGAGATCATCTAGGCACAAATGGCAACCTACAAGGTATAGCTATGACACTTCATTCTTAACTACTAAAGATTATGCTTATTTGGTAAAAGCAGATGAAGACCCTTCTACATATGAAGAAGCCAAAGGGAAGAAGAATTGGGAAGATGCTATGCAAGAGGAGTATGATGCATTGATAGAGAATCAAACATGGGATTTGGTTCCTAAACCTAATAGTCAGAAGATTATTGGATGTAAGTGGGTTTACAAAACAAAGAGATTTGCAGATGGAAGTGTGTCTAGGTACAAAGCTAGACTTGTTGTGAAAGGGTATGCACAGACATATGGAGTGGACTATGATGAGACTTATAGTCCTGTGGCAAAGATGACAACCATCAGGACACTCATTGCAATTGCTGCTTGTAAAGGTTGGAAGTTGTCTCAATTAGATGTTAAAAATGCTTTCTTGAATGGTTACATTTCAGATGAAGTCTACATGGAGCAACCAGATGGGTTCAAAGATCAAGTGAGTCCAAATTATGTATGTAAGCTCAAGAGAGCTTTGTATGGGTTGAAGCAAGCCCCAAGGGCTTGGAATTATAGGCTTGTAAAATTTTTGAATGATCTTGGATTTCAAGCATCAAAGGCAGATAGTAGCTTGCTAGTCAAAGCAAGTGAAGATGGGTTCATTTATGTGTGTATTTATGTTGATGACATAATACTTACAGGAACAGATGATAAAGGGATGCAAATGATCAAGAAGCAGATGGAGAAAGAGTTCAAAATCAGTGATTTGGGGAACCTATCATTCTTCTTGGGAATGGAGATTTCTTATACTCAACATGGAGTATATGTGACCCAAGAAAGGTATCTTAAAAATTTGCTAACCAAATTTAAAATGGAAGATTGTAGGGTTGCACCTACACCTTTGGAAGTGAACCATAAATTGTCTAGGTTTGGAGGAGAAGAGTTCAGAGATATGAAACTTTATCAAAGTTTGGTTGGTAGCTTGATTTATGCTACATTGACAAGGCCTGACTTGTCATATGCAGTTGGTATGCTTTCACAATTCATGCATTGTCCTAGAAAGGAACATTGGATTGCAGGACAAAGAGTACTTAGGTACATCAAGGGTACACTCAGAGAAGGGTTGTACTATGGGTTTACTTCAGATACAAGAATCAAGATATATAGTGATGCAGATTGGGCAGGTAATGTTGATGATAGAAGATCAACACATGGATACTTGTGCTATGTAGGAGACAAATTGATTTCATGGTGTTCCAAGAAGCAACATACAGTTGCTTTGTCATCTACAGAGGCAGAATATAAAGGTATGGTGGAAGCTGCAAAAGAGGTAATATGGCTAAAGACACTTTTGAAAGTTTTTGATGTGATTCAGAGTACTCCTATTATTTGTGGAGACAATATGAGTTCATTATACTTGGCAGCTAATCCTGTATTTCATGCTAGAACTAAGCATATTGAAATACAGTATCATTTTCTGAGAGAGAAGGTCATTGAGAAAGAGATTGAAGTCATACACACTCCCACAAAAGATCAAGTTGCAGATATGATGACTAAAAGTCTAGATGGACCAAAACTACAAAGATTTAAGGATATGGCTGGAGTAAAGAAGATAGAGAAGAACCTCAATTAATGATTGAGGGGGAGCTGTTGGTGCATGACAATCATCAATTGAAGGATTATGGAGAAATGAAGTCAAGGAGTCAAGAAGGAAACAAAGTCAGATGGTTGAAGGAAGGACATTTTTCAGAAAACTCAAAGATATGTACACATATGTACATTAGCTGACTTATACCCTTGTTTAAGTCATACACTTGTATATATTCATCTATAAATATGTTTGAAAATGTCGGGCAAGTAGAGCAGTAGAAGATTTGAGAATAGGGAGAGAGAAATTAGTGTCATTAGACACATGAAGAGTGAGTGAATTGTCCATCCTCACTTAGATGTAAATTTTCTGAGAAATCGAGAATTTTGCGCCCGATATTTTGCTGTCTGCTCCTTCTGTGCTTAATCTTTTGAGAAATCCTTTTGCACGTATCTAAGTCCATAGTTAATCTATCTATGGCTAGAATTTGAGAGGTTAATTGTAATCAGGATGTGAGAATTTTGATTAGGAACATTCATATGTAAGAATGTTCTAACAGTCGAGAAATCTGGCGCACATTTCATCTTCAATGAAATGATCATTGCTCAGTCTACAGTGTAAAGTTTTACACAAGTGAGGGCTCAAAATCTAAGTTGGAAGGTAAGCCATCTATGGCTAGAAGATCTTGATGAAACGGGTTCAGAGTTGGGAGAACCAGTGCTAAGAAGTTGCAGGTGTCAAAGTCGCCATTGCAGAGAAGTACTTTCAGACATAGGTAAAGTGTTTCACACATTTCTCAGAGTGTACTTAATCTTTTTGAGAGATTTAACTTGGCAAAGTTGCGCAACCTCAAGGCGAAGTGTTGTGCAAAGTTTTATCAAAAACTTTACAGAATTGATTAGTCAATGAGTGACTAATCTGCAGCAGACTTTTCTGAGAAGTTGATTTTTCAGAACTTTCAATATTTCTGATAATTTGGTGGATGATCTCTAAGTTTGGTGGAGTCTAAGGTTAACCTTGATATAGAAGTGATCTAACTTCAAGGTTAACTTGTTCTTTTGGAGATTAACACTCTCCATCACGCTATACAAGTTTTCAGATTCTAATTGTGATGAGGCTAAGCGAATTGAGAGTAGGAACATTTACATGTGTAAATGTGAAGAAGTGAAGTTGCAACATGTGCAAAATATGATGCTAATGTTTTGGTATGTTCTCCTTCCATAGTGTAAAGTCTTGAGCAAGGAAGAATTCATTCCTTAATTTGGAAGGTAAGCTACGTATGGCTAAAAGCATTTGAATAAACGATTCGCAATTTGAGAGAACCATGCTTTAGAAGTTATAGGTGTCAAAGTCGACTATAGAGAAGTACAGTTTTAGACATAGGTGAATTGTGCGCATCATTTCTCAAGATCCACTAAATCTTTTGAGATGTTTTAAATTGGAGAAGGTGCGAGATCTACAGCCAACACCATATGTGAAGTTTTATAAAAAACTTTACATATTTGATTAGTCAATGAGTGAATTATGTGCAGGAGACTTTCTGAGTATTAACTCTCTTCACAATTTGTTCAAGATTTTGATTATCTAGTATTGATCCTCCAAATTGGTAAAGGTTTTCAGTTCTTCTCGATATGGAGGTGCTCTTACATCAAGGATAGCTTGTTCTTTTGGAGATTAACCCTCTCCATCAAGATAGATAGATAGATAGATAGATAGATACATAGATACATAGATAGATGGATAGAGAGATAGATGGATGGATAGACAGATAGATAGATAAAAACATAGATAGATGGATCGATTAATGTTGCAGGTCAAGATATGATATACAGATGTGAGGCATGTCATTTAGGTAAGGCTCATAAGCAATCAAACAATAAGCATGGATTTGTGTATTCAAAGAAGCTTGAATTGGTACACACAGATGTATGGGGACCATCAAAGGATTTCAGTATAAATGGTTCAAGATATTATGTGATTTATGTTGATGATGCTACCAGGTGGATCACTATCTATGTGATCAAAGATAAATCAGAGGTATTTAATACATTCAAACATTATCATGTGTATGCAGAAAGAATCACAGGTCAAACGTTGAAGAGACTAAGGTCAGATGGAGGGGGAGAGTATTTCTCTAATGAGTTCAGTGATTACTTATGGAATGAAGGTATAAGAAGGGAAGTTACTTGCAGGTACTCTCCTCAACAAAATGGTGTAGCAAAAAGGAGAAATAGAACTCTTGTTGAGTTTGCAAGATCCATGATGAAGGAGAAAAATTGTCCAAACTATTTGTGGGCTGAGGCTGTAAATACAACTACATATTTGGTCAATGGGTTACCACGTAAAGCTTTGCATGGTATGACACCATATGAGGCATGGTGGGGTAAGAGATCTACCTTAGATCATTGCAAATTGTTTGGATGTTTAGCCTATGCATATGTGCCATCTCAGTTGAGGCATAAATTGGAACCTAAAGCTGAAAATTATGTGTTCATTGGATATGATGATAAGCAGATGGGATATTGGTTGTTGAGTCCATCCACAAAGCAATTCCTTGTATCAAAAGATTTTACATTTGAGGAGCAAGGTACTTGGTATGCAGGTACAATCAATATTCATGCAGTTGATGAAGAAGTTTTGAATCAAAAGAAAGGTAAATCAAAGGTGCAAATATTCCATGAAGAAGAGAACAATGAAGTACAAGTTGAAGTTGAAGAAGTGCCAAGATTTGATCCAAAATGTGATGAACTAGAAACCTCAAGAAGTGGAGAACTTAGAAGGTCATCAAGGCACAAATGGCAACCTACAAGGTATAGCTATGACACTTCATTTTTTACTACAACAGATGATGCTTATATAGGCAAAAGGTACGGAAAATTGGGAGAAAGCTATGTAGGAAGAGTATGATGCATTGATGGAGAATGAGACATGGATTTGGTTCCTAAACCAAATAGTTAGAAGATCATTGGATGTAAATGGGTCTATAAAACAAAGAGGTATGCAGATGGAGTGTGTCTAGGTATAAAGCTAGACGTGTTGTGAAAGGGTTTGCTCAGACATATGGAATAAACTATGATGAGAATTATAGTCCTGTGGCAAAGATGACAACCATCAGGACACTCATAGCCATCGGTGCATGTAAAGGTTGGAAACTATGTCAATTAGATGTGAAGAATGCTTTTCTTCATGGTTATATTTCAAATGATGTTTTCATGAAGCAACTAGAAGGATTCAGAGATAAAACGTATCGAGATCTGTTAAAAGTCAAGCTTCAAGCTAAAAAATTTGTGGGGAATCTTTTATGGACATGTGGAGCAATCAAAGGAAGCCAAAAGCCACGAGATTCCATCAAGAAAAGTCACTCAACCACTCCCCAAGTCATCTCAACTAATTCCTCCAAGTTACGAGGCTGATTTGGAAAGGTAGTTCCTAGATTTTAGGGGCACACTTCTCACTATAAAAGGAGCATGTATCCCGATTTCTTTTGGGCCATCTTCTTGGAGTTTTAGCTCATGTAAAGTGAGCACTAAGTGCTGGAGTTGTGATAAGCAAGCCCCTTGCTTAAGCAACCCCCTTGCTTGCTTGTTTGTTTTCTTTTAGTAGGCATATCTATGTGTGTGCGCAGGCAATGTTGCAACTCTCTACCCCTGAGTTGTTAGCATTGTTTCTCCCTCATATGGTATCCATTTGATGTAATTCTTGTCTCATTGGATAGCTATAAGAGTCTATTTTATGCTTACCAATTCTCTGGAGCATTCTCTGAGTAAGCTGGGAGCAACATTCATTTTAGTGAAGTTGTGTGATTGATATCTCTCTCTTTGTGTAGGCTCTGTTGGAAATATTTTGCTCTCTGTTGTAAGGGCTGGTTCTCCTTCTCTATGTATCCATTTGCTATGATTTTGGTGTCATTGGGTAGCTATTAGAGTGCTCTAAAGTTGACCCAAGTGTGAGATTCATTCTCTGTATAATCTCTGAGAAAAGTGTGCTGGAGTGAAGTGAGGTCTCTGCTTGACTAGCAGTTGTGAGCATTCAACTAGCTCATGTTGTAGACATAGTTTCTCTTTGTGTAAGCATCCATTTCAAGTGAAATTTGTTTTGTTGGAAAGCCCTTGGTGTCGACTACAGGTCTACAAAAGCTCACTGGAGTTCTCTGCATAAGCTCTGAGTAAGAGAATTTTTGGTGTGCAGAGGTCAAAGAAGGATACCTGTGGAGGTCATTCGCGCTTCATCGTTGCTTAGGGGTTGAGATACTTCCCCCATCAGTGGTATCAGAGCATTTGGGCATCTTGGAGGTATCACATACAAGCAAGAAGACCTCTTGGAGTTGGTGGTTGAAGAGTTGCATCAACAAAAGCTTCTTGGAGGTAGCTCACATCAAGGGGGAGCTATTCTACTCAAATTTGCAAGAGCACAAGGTGTCCATCTAAGGAAAGCTTTGGATTGAGGTAACCTCAGAGCCTCATTTTGATTTTACACACATTGGAGCATTAGCCAAGGGCTAGGTCAAGTATCAAAGACTAGATATGGGAGACTTCAACACTCAAATTGAAAAGCTAGACAAAGGTAACTATCAACCATGGAGATTTAGGGTCTCCAACTATCTTATGGGCAAGGGCCTTTGGGGGTTGATTAGTGGAAGTGAACCAAGACCTAGGTTGGATGAGAATCCAACCAATGACCATAGAAGGGCCTTTAGGGAATGGAATGAAAGAGACAAGAGGGTTATCTTTATTCTTTCCCAACACATTAGCAATAGCATGATCGGCCATATCCAAGACCTGGATTCAAGCATGAAGGTATGGGAGACACTTGAAAGGCTTTATTCAACAAGCACCAAAGCAAGGAAGATCCAACTCAAGAATGAGCTCAACAACCTTAGGAAGAGCTCAGGGAGTAGCATAAATGACTACATACTTAAGGTCAAGGAGTTATCAGATGCATTGGGATCCATTGGAAGCCACGTAGACGATGACGATCTTGTGGCTTATACTCTCAATGGTTTGAGAGATGATGAGAAGTGGAAACCCTTTACCACTTCAGTTTATGTAAGGGATAATCTTCCCGATTTTGAGCAATTGGTTGCTCTCATGGTCACCGAAGAAATGAACATAGGTGGAAGTTCAACTAAAAGCAAAGATGCACAAGTTTTCTATGCAGGTAATCAAAGGGGCAAAGGAAGACAAGGACAAGGAAGGGGCAAAGGAAGGTTTGGAGGAAGGCAAGGCCACTCAAGAAATCAAGGACATGACCAAGGCACCTCATCACAAAGAGGGAGAGGAAGATCAAGAGGAAGAGGAGGACGACATCAACAAAACAGGAATCAAGATGGCGAAGGATGTTACATATGTGGCAAGTTTGGCCACTATGCTAGAGATTGCTACCAAGGAGGAAACCAAAGGAACTATAATCAAGGTTCTTCATACAAAGGCCAAGGTAATTATGCTTCTACAAGTTCAGAAAATGACAATCTCTTGATGATGCACATGAATGGGAATTCAAGCAAAGTAGATAACACTTGGTATATTGATAGTGGATGTAGCAACCATATGAGTTGCAATGCTTCTTGGTTTACTAATCTACATGCTCCCAAAGGTAAAGGACATGTAGAAACAGGTGATGATACAGCCCATGAGATCTCCCATGTTGGAGATGTAGCTTTGGATGACAAGGAGGAAGGAAGATGTCTCAAGGATGTCTTGCATGTACCTACCATCACAAAGAACTTGGTGTCCGTTGGGCAAATGGTTGAAAGAGGCTATCAAGTAAGGTTCAACAAAGATGGATGCTTTGTGGAGAACCCTAAGCAAGGTTACAAGGTCATAGCAAGAGGAAAGAAGCAAGGGAGACTCTTCACTTTGGAGGTAAATTCTCATTCTACTCAACATGTCTACTTCACATATGGAAACAAGAGGATTTCGGAGTTGGACTTGTGGCACAAGAGGATAGGTCACATCAACATACAAAGAATGAAGGAAATGCAATTCAAGAGGCTGGTTGAAGGTCTTCCCAACTTCCAAGGACAAGGTATGAAGCATTTATGTGAATCTTGTCAACTAGGGAAGCAAGCGAGACTTCCATTCAAGAAGAGTGGCTACATAAGCCAACAACCATTAGAGTTGATACATACAGATGTGTGGGGGCCAACGAAAGAGCAATCCATTGGAGGTAACAAGTACTTTGTCACTTTTATAGATGATTGCACAAGGATGGTTTGGGTTTATTTCATCAAAAACAAATCAGATGTGTTTACATGTTTCAAAGCATTCAAGGCAATGGTAGAGAAGGAAACAGGTACATATATCAAGAAGCTAAGGTCCGATGGAGGGGGAGAATATTTCTCCAATGAGTTTTCTGATTTTTTAATGGATCAAGGCATCAAGAGGCAAGTAACATGCAGGTACACACCCCAACAAAATGGAGTAGCAGAGAGAAAGAATAGATACATTGCCGAGATCGCTAGAGCAATGCTTAATGAGATGAATGTACCTAACATGTTTTGGAGTGATGCAGCAAATACCGCCGTGTATCTAATGAATAGGGCTCCTACCTCAGGGATCCATGGCTTGACACCATATCAAGCCTATTATGGTAAGAAACCTGATCTTTCCCACTTGAAGATATTTGGATGTACTTGTTATGTACATGTGCCAAGTGAATTGAGGCACAAGCTACAACCAAAGGCAGAAAAGTGTGTGTTTCTAGGATATTCAAATGATCATAAAGGTTACAGGTGCTTCAACCCAAACACAAAGGACTTGAGGATATCAAGGGATGTAGCATTTGATGAGCTACTCCCTTGGTATAAGAAGTATGATTGTATGCAGGACTATGAAGAAGAAAAGCATGGACATGATGAAGAACAAATCGACCTAGAGCTAAGCGGCCCAAGGTGTTCCATCAATGAAGATAGTTCAAGCATGAACTCACCATGGAGGGGGAGATCTTCATCAAGCTATGAAGCACAATCAATCAACAAAGGCAAAGCAACATTGGTGGAGTTGGATGAAGAAGGTAATGAAGTTGAAGATGATGAAGGACACATGATGGAGAAAGAAGCCACGTCAAAGAAAGAGATCAAGTTCCCAAGGCAAAGGAGGTTTATTCCTCCAAAAGGTGAAGAAAGGAAGTCTTCTAGAGTTAAGTATCCAACTCAAAGGTTTACTTATGATTCATAAATAGCAACACATTATGCATATATGAACAAAGTAGTAGAAGATCATGAGCCCGATTGCTATGAAGATGCAAGCAGGTACACCGAATGGAAAGAGGCAATGCAAGAAGAGATCGACGCACTTGAGGAAAATCAAACATGGACTCTAGTGCCCAAAAGGGAGAACATGGAGGTAATAGGTAATAAGTGGGTGTATAAAGTAAAGAGGAATTCAGATGGATCTATTTCTAGGTTCAAAGCAAGATTGGTGGCCAAGGGTTTTGCACAAACCTATGGAGTGGACTTTGAAGAGACATTCAGCCCCGTGGCAAAGATGAGCACCATTAGGACACTCATTGCAATGGCTGCTAGCAAAGGATGGAAGCTCTTCCAATTGGATATCAAGAATGCCTTTCTCAATGGAGACTTGGAAGAAGAGGTATACATGGAGCAACCACTAGGTTTTGTTCATAAAGAGTTTCCACATCATGTTTGTAGGTTGAAGAAGGCATTGTATGGCCTAAAGCAAGCTCCAAGGGCTTGGAACGAAAGATTGGTGGACTATTTGATCAAATGTGGTTATAATCAATGCAAGGCGGATCCATCTCTCTTCATCAAACAAAGAGGAGAACTTGTGGTCTACATGTGTGTGTATGTAGATGATCTTATCATTACAGGTAATGATACAAAGGGCATTGAGGAGATCAAGGCAAAGCTTGGAAAGGAGTTTAGGATCTCTGATCTTGGAGATCTTAGGTATTTTCTTGGCATTGAAGTTGTATACAAAGAAGAAGGTATTATGCTCATACAAAGGAAGTATATTCTAGACCTACTTGAGAGGTTTGGGATGCTACATTGCAAGCCTATTTCAAATCCCATGGAAGTTAATGTAAAGCTAAGCTCCATTGATGGAGAGCCATTAGAGGATGTAACTTTGTATCGATCTATTGTAGGCTCTTTCAATTATGCCACAATAACCAGGCCCGACATAGCATATGGAGTTGGAGTGTTATCACAATTTATGCATAGTCCAAGGACTACACACTTGCAAGCTGCAAGAAGAATGTTGCGATATCTCAAAGCCACTATAAATGAAGGATTGTTCTACTCATTTAATGATGATATGCAGGTCAAAGCTTATTTCGATGCCGATTGGGCCGCTTCGAAGGAAGATAGAAGGAGTACAAGTGGTTACCTAGTCATGCTAGGTAGCAAGATCATCTCATGGATTTCAAAGAAGCAACCCACGGTGGCATTATCTTCCACCGAGGCTGAGTATAGAGCTTTGGCTCAAGTCACATGTGAGCTAATGTGGATTAAGAAGTTATTTATGGAGCTTAATTTGCAGGTTGATACATATCCAATTTTTTGTGACAACATGAGTAGCATTCATCTAGCATCGAATCCTGTCTATCATGCTAGAACCAAGCATATTGAAGTGCACTATCACTTCATAAGGGAAAAGGTGATATCCAAGGAAGTTTCAGTACATCATATTGGTACCAAGGACCAAGTTGCGGACATGTTTACAAAGGCTTTGGATGGGATGAAGATTTCAAAATTCAAGCAATGCATCAATATGAAGGAGCTTGGATGAGGATGAAGAATTGAAGCTTGAGGAGGAGTGTTAAAAGTCAAGCTTCAAGCTAAAACATTCGTGGGGAATCTTTTATGGACATGTGGAGCAATCAAAGGAAGCCAAAAGCCACGAGATTCCATCAAGAAAAGTCACTCAACCACTCCCCAAGTCATCTCAACTAATTCCTCCAAGTTACGAGGCTGATTTGGAAAGGTAGTTCCTAGATTTTAGGGGCACACTTCTCACTATAAAAGGAGCATGTATCCCGACTTCTTTTGGGCCATCTTCTTGGAGTTTTAGCTCATGTAAAGTGAGCACTAAGTGCTGGAGTTGTGATAAGCAAGCCCCTTGCTTAAGCAACCCCCTTGCTTGCTTGTTTGTTTTCTTTTAGTAGGCATATCTATGTGTGTGCGCAGGCAGTGTTGCAACTCTCTACCCCTGAGTTGTTAGCATTGTTTCTCCCTCATATGGTATCCATTTGATGTAATTCGTGTCTCATTGGATAGCTATAAGAGTCTGTTTTATGCTTACCAATTCTCTGGAGCATTCGCTGAGTAAGTTGGGAGCAACATTCATTTTAGTGAAGTTGTGTGATTGATATCTCTCTCTTTGTGTAGGCTGTGTTGGAAATATTTTGCTCTCTGTTGTAAGGGCTGGTTCTCCTTCTCTATGTATCCATTTGCTATGATTTTGGTGTCATTAAGTAGCTATTAGAGTGCTCTAAAGTTGACACAAGTTTGAGATTCATTCTCTGTATAATCTCGGAGAAAAGTTTGCTGGAGTGAAGTGAGGTCTCTGCTTGACTAGCAGTTGTGAGCATTCAACTAGCTCATGTTGTAGACATAGTTTCTCTTTGTCTAAGCATCCATTTCAAGTGAAATTTGTTTTGTTGGAAAGCCCTTGGTGTCTACTACAGGTCCACAAAAGCTCACTGGAGTTCTCTGCATAAGCTCTGAGTAAGAGCATTTTTGGTGTGCAGAGGTCAAAGAAGGATACCTGTGGAGGTCATTCGCGCTTCATCGTTGCTTAGGGGTTGAGATACTTCCCCCATCAAGATCATGTATGTAAGCTCAAGAGAGCTTTGTATGGTTTGAAGCAGGCCCTAAGGGCATGGCATTATAGACTTGTGAAGTTCTTGAAGGAACTTGGTTTCCAAGTATCTAAAGTAGATAGTAATTTGCTTGTCAAAGCAAGTGATGATAGGTTCATTTACATGTGCATATATGTTGATGATATAATCCTTACAGGTACAAATGAGAAGGGCATACAAAGCCTAAAGAAGCAAATGGAGAAAGATCTCAAGATTAGTGACTTGGGAGACTAGTCATCTTTCTTGGGCATGGAGATCTCATATACTCAACATGAAGATCTCATTTCTTGGTGCTCAAAGAAGGAACATACAGTTGCTTTATCATCTACAGAGGTAGAGTATAAAGGCATGGTTGAAGCTTCAAAGGAAGTTATATGGTTGAAGACTCTCTTGAAGAGTTTTGACATCATTCAGAGTACACCCACTATTCATGGAAATAACATGAGTTCATTGTATCTAGCTGCAAACCCTTTTTCATGCCACCACTATTGAGATTCAGTATCACTTCTTAAGAGAGAAGGTGATTGATAAGGAGATTTAAGTCATACATACTTCAACAAAAGATCAGATTGCTGATATGTTAACCAAAAGCTTGGATTGACCAAAGCTACAGAGATTTAAAGACATGGCAGGTATAAAGAACATAGACAAAACCTCAATTGATGATTGAGGGGGAGCTGTTGATGCAAGTCAACCACCAATTGATGTTTGAGATAAAGACTTGAAGTCAAAGAATGAAGAAAAGCTTGATTTATGAAGCTTGAAGATAGTGTATGTTTAGAAGATAAAGACTTGTATACATATGTACATTAGTTTGTAGTTAGATCACACATACCTTTTGTATGGTCATGAGCTTGTACATATATGCCTATATATACAAGTAAAAAGTCGGGGCAAGTATCAGAGAGTATGAGATGAGAATAAATAGAAGTTAGAATAGCCATTAGATACATGAGAAGTGAGGAAGAACTCTCTCATCACTCAGATGTAAAGTTTTCTTAATAGAAGGAAAAATTGCACACGATATTTTGTTGTGTTCTCCTTTTGTGCTTGTTCATTTCAAGAATTATTTTGTAGATGTCTAATTCAATAGTTAGTGAGTATATGGTTAAAGTTTGAGAGCCTAATTGTAAACAAGCTACTGGAATTATGTGTAGGAACATTTGTATGTGAAGAAATGTTGAGTGTCTTCTATACAGGTGCAATGTCGATGGTCAAAGAATTCATC
>CM035412.1:5221840-5256840 GCA_020310875.1 Ceratopteris richardii
TTGGAGCAAACCAATCACAAATTGGTGATTATACAGATCTTGGAGAATGCTTATGGTCAGAATGAAGCAAAGGAAGACATTTGTAAAATTAAGAAGAAGTCAGAATGTTGTCTTGTACACATATGTACATTAGCATAGTCATAGATGACTTAGATCTTTTGTTCAGTAAGAATTATGTACAAATTATCTATAAATACCTTGAGAAAAGTCGGGGCATGTATGAGAGCATATGTGACAATAGTTGCAAGTCAAGAATTAGGGAGATAGAAGCTATGAGATAGTGGAAAGTGAATTTGTGTTTGCTCTCATCACTCAGTTGTAATTTTCTGAGTTAATGAAGAAATATTGCGCCCGATCTTTTCGTGTCTGCTCCTTCTGTGTTTGATCATTAGCGAAATCCTTTTGAGGATATCTAAGTTGTTAGTTAATGAGCCTGTGACCTGAATTTCAGAGTCCAATTGTAAACAGGCTAGGAGAATTGTGAATAGGAACATTCATATGTGTTGAATGTCTACAGTTCTCTGAAACAGGCGCAAATTTCGTGTTTAATCTTTTGGTCAGTGTTCACTCCATAGTTTAAAGTTTTGTGCAAGCAAGCACTTAATCTTTAAGTTGGAAGGTGATCTACTCGTGGCTAAAAGCATTTGGCAAAACGGGTTAGATACTGTGAGAATCAAAGTTAAGAAGTTAGGGGTGTCTGAATCGACTTCTCAGAAGTACAGTTTCTGACATAGGTAACTTGAGAAGTTGATTTCTCAAGCTACACTTAATCTTTTGGAGTAATTCAACTTGGAATAGTTGCGCAATCTCTAGGAGATGATTCGTACAAAGTTTCATCAAAAACTTTACACGTTTGATAAGTCAATATAAGGAAATAGTGCAGCAGACTTTTCTGTGTATCACCTTCTTCACAGATTTGTTCATCTTTTGATAATTAGAAGTTGATCCTCTAAATGTGTGAAAGGTTTTGACTTATTCTTGGTATAGAGGTGCTCTAATCACAAGAATAAGTTGTTCTTTTGGAGATTAACATTCTCCATCAGTGGTATCAGAGCAGGAGACATTAATTTGAAGAAAAGGAGGATCTCGACTGCTGCAGATTCAAGAGATTCAACATTTGAAGGATCAAGAAGTGAAATCTTGGAGTCAAAGCTCGAGGAGAAGACAAATTGACATCAAGAAAGGCAAAAGGAGTTCAATTCGAAGTAAAGGTACATACATTGTTTGTAAAGCTTGAAGATTTCAATACACAGGTGGATACAAGATGGGAGAAAGCTTGCAGATTGATAAGCTAGATAGGGAGAACTATCCAGCATGGTCCATGAGGATGGAAGCACACCTCATGAGCAAAGATCTTATATCATTTATTACAGGAGATGAAGAAAAACCAGAGTTTGCAGATCCAAGTATTCCTACTAGGGAAGAACTTGCAATGTTGAAGACTTGGATGAGAAAGGATGCTCAAGCAAGGAGTATCATCTACATGGCTGTAAATGATTACCTTCTACCTCACATCAGAGGTTTAGAAAGTGCTACAGATGTTTGGAATGCCTTGGAAGAGCATTTCCAAAATACAACTAAGTCAAGGAAGTCTTCACTATGGGCTGAGTTCACAACTTTCAAGAAGAAGAGCTCACAATCAATTTCAGATTATGTGGCAAGGATGAAAGATATTGCAGATAGCTTGGGAGCAGTGGATGAAGACATTGAAGAAGAAAAGTTGGTAAGACAAATACTTACAGGTCTAAGAGGTGATGAGAAGTGGAAGCCTTTTATATTGTCCATAGAATTGTCACTTGATCACTTTACTCCTGACCTTAATCAATTGCTAGGACACATGCTAACCTTTGAGCAGGATCTTAAAGGAGACAATGATAGAAGTACAAGTCAAGCTATGTACTCCAAAGATAAGAAAAAGAATGGCAAGGGAAAGCAATCAAATGAAGATGAAGGGAACTCAAATCAAGCCAACTTCACAAAAGGGAAGACAAATTTCAGAGGTAAAGGAAGAGGAGGTAAGAACAAAGATAATGCTAAAGCTTGTTGGATTTGTGGCAGAACAAATCATTTGGCAAATGATTGTTGGTATAACAATCAAAGTGGAGGATACAACAATCAGAATTATAGTCAAAGAGGTAGAGGAGGCAGAAACCAAAGAGGCAATTTCAGAGGAAGAGGTGGTAGGACATCATATGGTAGAGGAGGTGGAAGAAACTTCCAATCTCAGTCCTACAACAATAATTATTACAATTATGCATCAGATCAGAAGGATGACATGACTCTTATCTTGAATGCAACTCATGAATCAATGGGAGAAGATCAAAGAGTGTTTTATATTGACTCAGGGTGCAGTAACCATCTGAGTGGGAACCTATCCTTGATGACTGATATGGAAGCAAGGGTGAATGGACATACAGTTCAAATAGGTGACAATACCAAACATAAAGTGGAGAGCATTGGATCAGTGAAGACAAAGAGTGGAAGTACACTTCTGAGCAAGGTACTTTATGTCCCTACTATTCCTAAAAATTTGATAAGTGTAGGGCAAATTGTGGAGAAAGGATATGAGGTAAGATTTACAAATGATGGTTTCTATGTACAAGATCCAAATCAGGGATATAGAACCATAATTGCAGGTAAAAAGGAGGGAAGATTGTTCACTCTCAAAGTCCAAGGTAATGTAGGACATGCATTGTTTACCTATGGAGGTCAAAAGGTATCTGAATTAGACCTATGGCATAAAAGGCTAGGTCATTTCAATGAGAGAGCTATAAAGGAAATGTCAAAGAATCAGGTGGTGCTTGGATTGCCAAATATTGAAGGGCAACATATGGTGTACAAGTGTGAAGCTTGTCAATTAGGTAAAGCACATAAAAGTTCTTATAACAAATCAGGGTACAAGTATTCAAACATGCTTGAATTGGTTCATACAGATGTATGGGGTCCCTCAAGGGACTATAGCATAAATGGATCCAGATATTATGTGTTGTTTGTTGATGATGCAACCAGGTGGATTACTTTGTATGTAATCAAGGACAAATCAGAAGTCTTCAAGACATTCAAACATTTCCATGCTTATGCAGAAAGGATCACAGGACAAAAGCTAAAGAGGTTAAGATTAGATGGAGGGGGAGAGTATTTCTCAAAAGAGTTTGATGATTATTTGTGGAATGCAGGTATCAAAAGAGAAGTAACTTGCAGGTACTCCCCTCAACAAAATGGAGTAGCAGAAAGGAGGAATAGGACTCTTGTAGAGTTTGCAAGAGCCATGATGAAGGAAAAGAATTGTCCAAATTACTTATGGGCAGAGGCCATTAACACTGCAACATACCTTGTGAATAGGTTGCCTTGCAAAGCTTTGGATGGAGGAACCCCTTATGAAGCATGGTGGGGTAAGAAACCTAGTCTTGATCATTGTAAAGTATTTGGATGTATTGCATATGCTTATGTTCCTTCACAATTAAGACATAAGCTAGAACCAAAAGCAGAGAAGTATGTGTTTATTGGATATGATGATAGACAGATGGGTTACAGGATGTGGAGTCCATCCACAAAGCAATTTCTTGTTACTAAAGATGTAACATTTGATGAGCAAAACATGTGGTATACAGGATCACCAAATGAGTATGCAGGTGTTGAAGAAATTCAAAGGAAAGGAAAGGCAAAGGTAAAGGTATGTGAAGAAATTGTTGATGAAGTTGACTCTAGATGTAGAGTGCAGGATCATGTAGAAGAAGGGCCAAGATTTGATCCAGAATCAAATGAGGCTGAAACATCAAGAAGTGCAGAAATCAGAAGATCTACAAGGGAAAGGAAAGAACCTATAAGGTATAGCTATGATACATCTTTCCTAACAACAAGAGATTATGCTTACATTGTGAAAACAGAAGAAGATCCAACCACTTATGAAGAAGCCAAAGGTAAACAGAATTGGGAGAAGGCAATGCAAGAAGAGTATGATGCTCTACTTGAAAATGAAACTTGGGAGTTAGTACCAAGACCAAAGAATCAGAAAGTCATTGGATGCAAGTGGGTATACAAAACAAAGAGGTTTGCAGATGGTAAGGTGTCTAGATATAAGGCTAGACTTGTGGTTAAAGGTTATGCCCAAACTTATGGGGTAGATTATGATGAAACCTTTAGTCCTGTTGCTAAGATGTCTACAATTAGGACATTGATTGCTATTGCTGCTTGCAAAGGATGGAAATTATCACAATTGGATGTGAAGAATGTATTTCTTAATGGTTACATTGCAGATGAAGTATATATGGAGCAACCAGAAGGTTTCATGGAATCAATTGGATCAGATTATGTGTGTAAGCTCAAGAGAGCTTTATATGGGTTGAAGCAAGCCCCAAGAGCTTGGAATTACAGATTGGTCAAGTTCTTGAATGAATGTGGATTTCAAGCTTCAAAGGCAGATAGTAGCTTGCTAGTGAAGGCAAGTGAAAATGGATATATTTACATGTGCATTTATGTTGATGATATTATTGTTACAGGAACAGATGCTCAAGGAATCAATGAACTCAAGAAGCAAATAGAGAAAGAGTTTAAGATAAGTGACTTGGGAAACTTATCTTATTTTCTAGGAATGCAGATTGTGTATACTCAACATGGAGTATATGTTTCACAAGAGAGATACTTGAAGAATCTTTTGATCAAGTTTAACATGGAAGATTGCAAGACCTCAACCACTCCATTGGAGGTAAATCATAAATTAAGCAGGTATGGAGGTGAAGAGTTCAATGACATGAAGAAATATCAGAGTTTGGTAGGTAGTCTAATCTATGCTACCTTGACAAGACCAGATTTATCATATGCAGTAGGTGTGTTGTCACAATTCATGCATTGTCCAAAGAAGACTCATTGGATTGCAGCCCAAAGGGTACTCAGATATATCAAAGGAACCCTAAGTGAAGGTTTGTATTATGGTTTCACTTCTGACACAAGAATCAAAGTGTTTAGTGATGCAGATTGGGCAGGTGACTCAGATGATAGAAGGTCTACTCATGGATATCTATGTTATGTTGGAGACAAGTTAGTGTCTTGGTGTTCAAAGAAGCAACACACAGTTGCTTTATCATCCACAGAAGCTGAGTATAAGGGAATGGTAGAAGCTGCAAAAGAAGTTATATGGTTGAAGACCTTGATGAAAAGTTTTGAGACTGATCATAGTACTCCAATAATTTTTGGAGACAATATGAGTTCTTTGTATTTGGCAGCTAACCCTGTTTTTCATGCCAGGACTAAGCATATAGAGATACAGTATCATTTCTTGAGGGAAAAGGTACTAGATAAAGAGATTGAAGTGATGTACACTCCAACAAAAGAACAAGTGGCAGATATGATGACAAAAAGCTTGGATGGACCTAAGCTACAGAGATTCAAGGAGATGGCAGGAGTGAAGAAGAATGGAATAATCACAATTAGTGATTGAGGGGGAGCTGTTGGAGCAAACCAATCACAAATTGGTGATTATACAGATCTTGGAGAATGCTTATGGTCAGAATGAAGCAAAGGAAGACATTTGTAAAATTAAGAAGAAGTCAGAATGTTGTCTTGTACACATATGTACATTAGCATAGTCATAGATGACTTAGATCTTTTGTTCAGTAAGAATTATGTACAAATTATCTATAAATACCTTGAGAAAAGTCCGGGCATGTATGAGAGCATATGTGACAATAGTTGCAAGTCAAGAATTAGGGAGATAGAAGCTATGAGATAGTGGAAAGTGAATTTGTGTTTGCTCTCATCACTCAGTTGTAATTTTCTGAGTTAATGAAGAAATATTGCGCCCGATCTTTTCGTGTCTGCTCCTTCTGTGTTTGATCATTAGCGAAATCCTTTTGAGGATATCTAAGTTGTTAGTTAATGAGCCTGTGACCTGAATTTCAGAGTCCAATTGTAAACAGGCTAGGAGAATTGTGAATAGGAACATTCATATGTGTTGAATGTCTACAGTTCTCTGAAACAGGCGCAAATTTCGTGTTTAATCTTTTGGTCAGTGTTCACTCCATAGTTTAAAGTTTTGTGCAAGCAAGCACTTAATCTTTAAGTTGGAAGGTGATCTACTCGTGGCTAAAAGCATTTGGCAAAACGGGTTAGATACTGTGAGAATCAAAGTTAAGAAGTTAGGGGTGTCTGAATCGACTTCTCAGAAGTACAGTTTCTGACATAGGTAACTTGAGAAGTTGATTTCTCAAGCTACACTTAATCTTTTGGAGTAATTCAACTTGGAATAGTTGCGCAATCTCTAGGAGATGATTCGTACAAAGTTTCATCAAAAACTTTACACGTTTGATAAGTCAATATAAGGAAATAGTGCAGCAGACTTTTCTGTGTATCACCTTCTTCACAGATTTGTTCATCTTTTGATAATTAGAAGTTGATCCTCTAAATGTGTGAAAGGTTTTGACTTATTCTTGGTATAGAGGTGCTCTAATCACAAGAATAAGTTGTTCTTTTGGAGATTAACATTCTCCATCAACCTCTATGTGTTTTGTCCTAGCATGATACACAGGATTAGCTGCTAGGTGAAGTGAACTTGTGTTATCACCAAATATGATAGGTGGCCTTGTGTATAGGCCTAATTCTGAGTATAGTAGCTTCAACCATATTGCTTCTTGAGTGGCATTGGCTAGCCCTCTGTACTCTGCCTCAGTAGATGATAGAGCCACTGTGGGTTGTTTCTTGGATGACCAAGAAATTGGTTTATCACCTGCAAAGCATATGTAACCAGATGTACTCCTCCTGTCATCCTTGCAACCTGCCCAATCTGCATCTGAGTATACCTTGATATCAATGTCTGATGAATATGGAAAATATAGACCATGATTTTGTGTTCCCTTTAGATACTTTACTATCTTCTTAGCTGCCTCCAAATGTGGTACTCTTGGCTTATGCATAAATTGGCTAAGTACACTAACACCATATGATATATCAATTCTGGTTAAGGTAGCATAGTTAAGACTACCTACCAAACTTTGATAACCTGTAATATCCTTGAGTTCTTCTCCTTCATGTGCATTGAGTTTGTGGTTGACTTCCATAGGAATGTTTGAGACTTTAGCTTCCTGCAAGTTAAACTTCTTGACCATGTCTTGAATGTACTTCTTCTGAGTAATAAAGATACCTGAATTTGTGTAGACCAATTCAAGCCCTAGAAAGTACTTCAACAATCCAAGATCATTGATCTTGAATTCCTTCATCATTTGATTTTTGATGTGTCTAATTCCTTGAATATCATTTCCTGTAATAATGATGTCATCAACATAGACACACAAGTATATTACCTCTGAATTGTTCTTCTTTATAAACAATGAAGTATCTGCTTTACTCATCACAAATCCTTGATCCAAGAGATAGGTTGTCAACCTGTAATTCCATGCTCTAGGTGCCTGCTTCAATCCATACAGAGCCTTCTTCAATTTACAAACATGATTTACCTTATTGGGATCCTCATAGCCAGGTGGTTGTGACATGTAGACCTCTTCAGATATCCATCCATTCAAGAATGCATTCTTCACATCCAATTGGTACATGTTCCAATTCTTGGATGCAGCTACACTCACCATAACTCTGATAGTTGGCATCTTGGCCACAGGAGAAAATGTCTCCTCATAATCAATGCCTTGGGTTTGTGCAAAACCCTTGGCTACCAACCTAGCTTTATATCTGTTTATTGTACCATCTGAGTTCCTCTTGAGTTTGTAGATCCATCTGGATCCTATCACCTTCATGGAGTCCTTCTTGGGTACCAAGTCCCAAGTATCACTCTCCTTGAGAGCCTCCATTTCTTCATCCATTGCTTCCTTCCATTCTGGTTTAGTAATTGCTTCTTCATATGTACCTGGTTCTTCATTCAAGATATCCTTTGCAAGATATACAGAGTGCTTGGTTACAAGTGAAGTATCATACCCATACCTAATTGGTTTCTTCTTCTCTCTTGAAGATCTCCTCATAGCTTGAGTTGAGGATTCTGGATTGTCTTCAAGTTGCTTCATCTTCATCTTCCCTTTGGATTTCCAAGCTTTGAATTCTTGAATGTTGATGGTGTCTTCATCATCTGAACTTGTGTCCTCCTTTTGAGTTAGTTCTTGCCTGACAAGCTTTGGAAAGTCTTCTTCCATATCATAAGGTAGGCTAACTTTCCTGCACTCATTATCATACCATGAATCATTTTCATCAAAGATTACATCTCTGCTTACCTTGAAGCCTTTGTTTGAGGGGTTATAGAACCTGTATCCTTTCTGATTCAAATCATAACCAATAAAGATACACTTTTCAGCCTTAGGGTCTAGCTTTCCCCTTACCTGTGAGGGAATATGCACATATGCAACACACCCAAAGATCTTGCAATGATCCAGAGATGGTCTCTTACCATGCCAAGCCTCATAGGGTGTCATCCCATCAAGTGTCTTTGATGGCAATCTGTTGATTAAGTATGTGGCAGTAGATACACTCTCTGCCCAAAGGTAATTTGGTAGTTTTTTCTCATTAAGCATAGACCTAGCTGTCTCCACAATTAGTCTATTCCTTCTTTCAGCTACCCCATTTTGTTCAGGTGAGTACCTTGTGGTAATCTCCCTCTTGATGCCTCTTTCCTGCAAGAATTCTTCAAAGTCATTGGAGAAGTATTCTCCACCACCATCTGACCTTAGTCTCTTCAAATGTCTACCTGTTTGATTCTCAACTAATGCAAGATACCTTTTGAAACAATTAAATACTTCATCTTTATGTTTCATGAAGTACAAGACAGTCCATCTGCTATAGTCATCAATAAAGGACACATAGTACCTTGATCCAGATATGGATGGCTCCTTGCTTGGTCCCCAAACATCTGTATGCACCAATTCCAAGTAATCTTCATGCATAAATCCTTTCTTGGTGTATGGCAACCTGTGTGACTTACCAAACTGACAGGCCCCACACTTGTATATCATATGTTGCTTGGATACATTAGGTATCCCAAGCACACATTGATCTCTGCTGATTTGCTTTATTGTCCTTTCTCCAATGTGACCTAATCTTTTGTGCCACATCTCCAATTCTGATAGGGTTTGGTCCTTATAATTGTACAAGGCAATATTCTTAGTATCCTCAAGTTCAAAGGTAAATAGTCTACCTGATTTCTCTCCCTTGGCTATCCTTCTGAATCCATGTCTTGGATCCTCCACATATGCACCATGTTGAGTGAACCTGACCTGTAGACCTTTTTCAACAATCTGACCTACACTCATCAGATTCTTGGTGATTGTTGGAACATACAATACTCTGCTTAGTAAATTCTGATTACCATCACTTGTTTTAACATTGCCTACTTTAACCACTGAATGTTTAGTGTCATCACCTGTCTGCACTTGGTGCTTGCCTTTAGGTTCTTCCAAATCAGAGAGTAAGGCAACATTCCCAGCCACATGGTTAGAGCAACCTGAATCAATATAGAACAAATGATCATCATTGATACATGATTTAGATGTCATGTTCATAATCAACAAGGAATCATCTTGATCCTCTGCATAATTGTTGTAATCCTTTCTGTTCCTGTATCCTCCTTGATAATTGCCATTGTGATTGTAGCTATTGTTGTAGTTATTGTTATAACTATTGTTGTAGCCATGGTAGCCTTGAGATTGATTGAATCTGCCTCTGCCTTGAGAGTATCCTCCTCTTTGGTGACCTCTTCCTCTTTGATTCTTGTAGTTCTTGTAACATTCATCTGTAGTATGGTTAGACAAGCCACAAATATTGCATGGAGATTGGTTATAGGATCTCCCCCTACCTGACTTACCTCCTCTGCCCCTACCTCTAGATGATCTACCTCTCCCTGCATAGTTTGCTTGGGAGGTGGATCCTTCTTCATCAACTTTCTTACTTTTACCCTTGTCTTTAGACTTCTTATCTGTATATAGGGCAGAGGGATTATTACCTTTTGATTGCTCTCCATTCTTTGTGATCTTTGCTTCATGTGTAAAGAGTTGTCCAATCAAAGTTGTTAAATCAGGTGCTTGGATGTCCATGTACAAGTCCATTGCAGTGGTAAAGCTCTCCCACTTGTCATCTGCCTTTAGTCCATTGATCACTTGTCTGACTATTTGCTCCTCTTCAATTTCTTCTCCAACACTTGCAAGTTGGTCTGCAATGTCTTTGACTTTGGTGACAAAATCTGAGACACATTGTTTTGATTGCTTCCTAAGAGTTGTAAACTCAATCCATAGCTGATTCTTTCTGGCCCTTGTACTTGATGAGAAGTATGTTGACAAGGTTTCCCAAGTCTCTTGGGAAGTCTTACAGTTCCTTACATGAGGTAGAAGAAAATCAGAGATAGAGTTTAGAAGATATGACCTTGCCAAAGCATCTTTAGCACACCATTGGTTGAGTCTCTCATGTTCATCCTTTGTAGGTAGGCCTCTGGTTTTGAATGAGGGCAACTCCTCATCTCCTGATATGTATCCATACAAACTTCTCCCTTGTAGATAGGTCTTCATTCTCAATGACCATGCCTGGTAGTTATTTCTATCCAATTTGTCAATGAAGGAAGGGAAACCATCACCCATAATTACCTTGTTTGCTCTGATACCACTGTTGGAAGTGATGGCTGGGTACAATCAGAAGATCAAGTTGGTGCTGCTATACCTGCTTCACACCTGCCCTCTTTTCTCTTCAGATATGGTTAGGAGACTCCTTGAGCTTCCAAATGACACCAAGAAACTATATATGTGCTTTACAAAATGATTGAGTAATGATCAAATCAAAACAGATGATTTTGAACCTTCACAACTCCAAAAAACTTTCTATTCCTGTAATGATACCTGCTCAGTCCTAAGCTCAGTGTGACCAGCACACTTGCAATTGGTTTAATTCCTTCTGGGAGTATTAAATTAACTTAACAAGCTACCATTAGCAAGTTAAATCACTCCAATTAACAAACTATGCACTGAGAATGATCTTTAGCAAAATCAGAGACACCCCCGACTTTTTAGGAACCACACAGAAAAATACCAGTGACTGCCTCGACTGATATTTCTCCCAATTGGCTGAATAGAATGACTTGAAATTTTGTAGTGTTGTAGAATGCTTTGAGCTGGTTCCAATGAGCCCTTGATCATCTAATTTGGTTCAGTAGATCTTGAGATATGCCCTGTTGAAGTTGACAGACTTTGAGGTGAATGACTCAGAGAACACAGAGTAAAGAACTATGAGTATTTGTATTGAAACTATCAAATGTACATTCCCATTGGCATGTATAGTGATGCACAATGGTACTCAGAGGTGTAGGCTCAATAGTAGCTCTCACACACTCAATGTATTGCTTGGAATTTCCTCGGAAAGTGAGCCACACTACCCGTGACTTTTTCATTGGTTTTTATAAGAGTTTGAGGAAGATTTGAATTTCAAATTCAAATGTAGGCTCCCTCAAATCTCTCAACTAATCACATGGAGATATTCTCTCCATTCATAACTTCTAATTTCCACGACTTTTGAAGGTAGGTGCAATTACAAGAAGTCACATTGACTTTTACATGAAGTAAGAAGTAACTAAGCATAGGCATGTGTTCCTATGCTCTTCCTTGAAATGAAGTAATCCAAACTCTTGCAATAAACTTCAATGTTGATATCCAATGCTAAGTGATCTTTGTGTAATCTTCATGTTGAGTCTTTAAGGCACAAATCAAAGCCAAGTGTTAAGGCTTGTTTTGCACCAACAATACACACACATACACACACATATATGCATACACACATAGAGAGACATGCACACACATACACATACATGCATACATAATGCATATGCATATGCATATGCGTACATACATACATACATGCATATGCATATGTGTACATACATACATACATACTTACATGGAGACACACACATATGCATACATAATGCACATGCATACATACACATACATAATGCATATGCATACATAATGCACATGCACACATATGCATACATAATGCATACACACACATATGCATACATAATGCATACACACATACACACACATATGCATACATACATGCATACACATACACACATAGACACAAACAGACACATAGACACATACACACACATAAACACATACACACTCATAGACACACACACATACACATAGACACGCACACACATACACACACACATACACACATAATGATGCATTCACAGACATACACATGCATACACACATACACACACATATACACACACATACACACACATATATGCATACACACACATAGAGATACATACACACATATACACATACATGCATACATATGCATACATAATGCATATGCATATGCATACATACATACTTACATGCATACATACACATACATAATGCATACACACACATATGCACATAATGCATACACACACCTATGCATACATACATGCACACATATACATAGATAGACACATACATACACATAGACACATACACACACATAAACACATACACACTCATAGACACGTAGCGATACATACACATACACACACACATATACACACACATACACACATAATGATGCATACACACACATACACATACATATGCATACATACATGCATACACATACACACATAGACACACACACACATGGACACATACACACACATAAACACATACACACTCATAGATACACACACATACACATAGACACACACACACATACACAGACATATACACACACACATACAGACATAGACACATACATAATGATGCATACACACACATACACATGCATACACACATACATACACATATACACACACATACACACATACACACACATATATGCATACACACACACACATAGAGAGACATACACACATATACACATACATGCATACATATGCATACATAATGCATATGCATATGCATACATACATACTTACATGCATACATAATGCACATGCATAGACACATACACACACATAGACACATACACACATAGACACATACACACACATAAACACATACACACTCATAGATACACACATACACATAGACACACACACACATACACACACATATACACACACATACGCACATAGACACATACACACATAATGATGCATACACACATACAGACACCTATACACATACATACACACATACACACACATATATGCATACACACACACACATAGAGAGACATACACATACATGCATACATATATATAATGCATATGCATATGCATACATACATACTTACATGCATACATAATGCACATGCTTATATACACATACATAATGCATACACACGCATATGCATACATAATGCATACACACACATACACACATATGCATACATACATGCATACACATACACACATAGACACATACACACACATAGACACATACACACACATAAACACATACACACTCATAGACGCATAGGGACATATACACATAGGCACATACACATACACACACACATATACACACACACAAACATACACACATAGACACATACACACATAATGATGCATACACACACATACACATGCATACACACACATATGCATACATACATGCATACACATACACACATAGACACATACACACACATAGATACATACATACACATAAACACATACACACTCATAGACACACACACACATACACATAGACACACACACACACATACACACAAAGACACATACACACATAATGATGGATACACACACATACACATGCATACACACATACAGACACATATACACACACACATACACACACATACATGCATACACACACACATAGAGAGACATACTCACACATACACATACATGCATACATATACATACATAAGGCATATGCATATGCATACATACATACATACATACATACATACATACATACATACATGCATACACACACATATGCATGCATAATGCATACATAATGCATACACATACATACACACACATATGCATACATACATGCATACACATACACACATAGACACATACACATACACATACACATACACATACACACACGTAAACACATACACATAGATGCACACACATACACATAGACACACACACATACACACACACATACACACACACATACACACATACACACATAATGATGCATACACACATACAAACACACATACATGCACATACATACACACACACATGCATACATACACATACTTAGTGCATACACACATACATATGTACATGTATATATATTGTTTTCTAGCCATTTTGTTTCATATGTTAGGTATTATGGATCCTAGTAGAGAGAGAGAGGCGAAAATCACTCTCATAAAAAGTCTTATGAGAGAAAGAGTTCCGTCTGATACTCGAGGGGCCATCATGCGTGATTACTCAGAGATGTCTGATGAGGAGCTGGGCTATACGATCCAGATGCTTACCCAGCGATCAGAGGAGGGCTCTTCTGCGGCTCCACATGCAGGAAGACAACTATCTGCTCATAGGTATGTTGTTTTTTTCATAAACATTTTTAACGATATTATAACACATAATTTTATTTATTTTTATCTATCTATTTTCAGGACACCTATACCACCTCCAGATCGTGATAGCAAAGCAGAGTTGCCTATGAGGACATGCATAGGCACCTTAGGACTAGACTGCGATATAGAGCCAGAGGGGAACATTGTGTTCATAGGGAATGGATTGGAGTTCAAGAGAAGAATGCAGGCACTATGCGACTGTTACCTGCGCCTTGTCCACTTACTGTGGAAGTAAGTAAAAATTTTACATATAAATTGAAATAAATATCTTATGTTTTAGTCTAGAAGAGATGTGGACACTTATGGCTCATCGTTGTGATAATGCACGGTATGCACTGTTTTTATGTATATATATGTGGATATGCGTATGTGTGTTTATGCATGTATGTATGTATATGAGAGAGAGAGAGAAAAGAGTGAGACTAGAGGTACAGATACATGCATACACACACATATACATCATACATGCATATTTACACACATATACACATACATGCACATTTATACATACACACACATACATGCATATTTTTACACACTCATACACATGCATGCAGTTACACATGTATAATGAATACACATAGACACATACACATACTCACATACACGTACACATACTCATATACACATACACATTCATAATCATATGTGCACACACATAGACTCATATAATCATATTTACATGCATATATACATATACACATGCATATATACACAAACACAACACATGCATATGCACATATAGATACACATACATACACAACACATGCATATGCTTAAATAAATAAATAAATAAATAAATCCTATTTCAAAAATCCTAAATTGAAAACACTAATTTAGATATTAGGGTTCTAAAACCCCTAATTTAAAAACTCTAATTCAACCTTTTAGCCATATGTTTGAAGTATATGTACACATTGCATCTATTCCTCCGACTTCCTACTAGAGAGATGTCTGTCCTCCCAACCTTATGCCTCTATATATAGCTACTCGAATCAACAAGGATCATAATATATATAAAGATATATACACATGATGTAGATACACATACATAAATATAAAATGGAGTAGATATATTATGCATCACACATACATGCCTAAATGCACATATAAATATACATATACATGCATACATATTTACATGTACACATTTACACATAGGCATATATACATATATACATGTACACATCACATATACATGCCTACATGCAAAAATAAAAACATATATATATATATATGCATACATATTTACATGTACATATTTACACATAGACACATATACATATATACATGTACACAATTATAAGCACTTGCATATATTACATGAATACATGAATATTTTACATAAATGCATATGCATATATACACATATGCAAATTTAACACATGTATACATATATCACACACATGCAAACACATACATATACATGAAATACATATATATGCATACAAACATATGTATACATATAATACACATGAATACACACACATATGCATACATACATGATAAAAATTTGCTCCTCAAAGATAAAGCTATATATAAAATAATTAGGCATACCCTCAAGCTTCATGTTCTAACTTAAAAGAACATGATTTCATCTCTCTAGTAGGATTCATCGTTATTCAAGTTAATAAAAAAATCTATTCTCTGATATCCATTCAGAAGCTTCAAGTTATTGATCGATAACTAGAGTAGAATTTACTATCTAATCTGCTCATATGTTTTCATTATTGCCATCATTTTGGTAAGACATCAATGTTCTCATGAATCACATCATCTATTGATGGATTAATATCTATTTCTGGTAATTCCTCTTCCTCATCAGTAGAATCAACATGTAGAGAATTATCCGCTTCATCAAAAAGATTAGTATCATTATCACGTATAATGATTCTAATTTCTATTTCAGATGTTGATGTATTAGTATCTGATGTTGAATCATCAAGAGGACTTTCTTCGATCTCTCTAACAATAAACTGTTCAAACAATGATCTACCTCTAGGTTGCACATGAATGACTTGCCACCAAGGATGAGCATCTCGGTTTTTATAAAAAAATGCTTGTTCATTATGCCTAGGAAGAATATATGGTTCTTTAGTAGATCATATTACCTTGGAAGAATCAATTGCCCAAAACCTAGATAATTCCTTTCTTTATGTGGAATTACGACCTTTATACTCGGCTCGAAACCAATCAACCTTCAAAATAACAAAAAAATATATAACAACAAAAACCCATTATTAGGTGCTTAAAAAAATAACTAACTCTATCATAAAAAATATAAAGTTTTTCTACCTGTTTGAATGTACGAAATGAAATTTTGTAGATATCAACAATAGTTCCTACATAACCAAGTTCGCTATCTATAAGGTTCGTGTCTTTTGAGCTAGCACGTGATAATATCTTGAAAGAAGCAACAATACTAGAATCCTCTGTTTTACGTAAAAGAATCAATGGCTTTGATTCTAATATACTATCCAAAAGCCCACATATTAGTGAACATTGGAGCTTGCAAAATAAATTCAGTTAGTAAATAGAAACTAACATACATATATGGAAAAAAATAAAATATTATTTTAATAAAATTACCTTTCGTTCACAACCTATCATTAAATCTCTTTGCTCATCTGAGATTTCTTCATTATTTGCATTGGCGTGTTGCAAACAACTATATAGCCAATCCGTGAAAGAAGATATATCTGTAATCTCATTATTATCGAGATTACATATATCTTTTTTTTTTCACCTTTTACTTTGGAGATTTTGAAGTTCCTCGTACTCGCTAAGGAATGCTTGCATGCATTCGCTATTATATGCTACAAAAGTAGAAACATCATTTTTTTCTTGAAATGTAAATAAGAATGGAACTCCCTTACCTGATAATACCTCATCTGTTATTTTTAAAGAAGACTCGTTGGTCCATGCATGTGGAGCTTCTTCATGAACCCTTTCAAGGTACTCACTGACATAATACATGCACTCTTCAAGCATCCAACCCTTTGCCATGGATCCTTCTGGTTTCGCTCTTTGTCGCACATAGCCTTTTAATATTCCTATAAATCGCTCGACCCAAAACATCCATCGACTGTTGACAACACCTGCAATCTCTATTTCATCTACAAGATGGAATAATAAATGAACCTGAATATCAAAAAATGAAGTAGGAAGTTCTTTCTCCATCAAACATAGTAGCTCTTTGCATTCATGTTCTTTTTGTGGGATCGAGTTTTTGTCAATCTCTTTGGCTGCATGACAGTTATCACCAACACTTAGTTTTACTATTGCATGTATCATTGATTAGTTTGATTTTTACAACAAACAGCCGAATAAGATGTTCCTATAAGTTATAGATTAGACATCGTTTACAATTAATGAAAGACAAGACTTTTTCAAAAATCTTTTTAAAAGATCTTTAGCTTTAGTATGAGTAAAACTTGGATCTTAACTTTAACTTGTTTGTTCGTAACACTTGAAGATCTAGTTCAAATAATAAAAGCATATGTTTTGCTATGATGAGCATGATAAACGAAATCTTTGTTTAAGTACTCTGCAGAGGAACTATGCACGCCTACCAATTTTCGCAAGATTTTCTTTCTTTATTTTTTATATAAATTTGAAAAACGATAAAGTGCTTACACTGTACTGTGTGTTGATTCCTTTGATCATCTGCCCTGAAAAATTTATATATTGTTATAGTATTGTTTTTCAAATAAATAAGATATGGAATCATTGATAAAATATATTTGGCATAATAGATTGGGATATAGCATTGAATGTGTATAGTTGCTGAACTAAATGATTCATGTATCTTTACGATATTTCGTGCATGGAACTTCATTATGGAATAGTTTAAATCAAGCTTGAGACATAAAATGATTCATGTACAACAAGCATTAAACTTAAAGTTCAAACTATATGACAACAATTAGCTTTGAAGGCACTGTCCCACGATCTTTATAAAAGAAGGATGAGCATATCAATTTGAATGCATTGAATGGTTAATGGTAAGCTTTTCCTACATAGTTTGCTGCGCAACAAGTCCAATTGAGTAAAGTTCGTTTATTTGATATGACGTATGATAATAAATTTTTGATATCTTTGTTTATCATCAGTTGGAATGCTTCAACGTTTTGATTATCCAACATTGATATTCTCTTTGGTTGACACTAGTATTTATTAAACATGCATACTTGTGAAGAAATGAAAGTATTTGTTTTCATACATTGATCTTTGTTTGAATTATTAATCATAGGAATTTGATGCTAAAGTTTAAAGCTATATCATGAACTCTAATGTAACTGATGTATATTAATGTTATATTTGATTTAAGGTAATAAGATATTGCGCTATGATCGACTGAGAACTATGGATGACTCAGTTCCTGGACCGTCGATCGCGGGGCTCCAAACCGTCAATCGCGGGCCCAATCGCAGGGTACAATTGCTGAGTGTGTTGGTGCCGCCGACTGACAAGATCTACGCCGATCGACTGAGAACTATGGACGACTGAGATCCTTCTTGGACCGTCGATCGCGGGGCTCCAAACCGTCAATCGCGGGCCCAATTACCGTCAATCGCAGGGTACAATACCGCCATTCGCGGGCTGCAATTCCGTCAGTCGTGGGTGCCGATACCATCCATCGCGAGGGTCAGAAAACCATCCATCGTGTGCTTCAATACCATCAGTCGCGGGACTCCAATACCGCCGACTGACACGGAACCGAATTCGACTTGCTTCAGGTAGCAGTTCTAAATCGAGTTACCAAACCAAAGGAAGGGCCTGGTTCGATGGTCGCGCCCAAAGAAGTACACAGAGGCACGTGTACAGACAAGCGGAAGCTACATAAAGCGCATTCAAGATCAATGAGAAACACACTCAAGATGAGACTGTCGCAAAGTTGCTCTGCCTAGTTGCCCTATCCGCCTAGTTGCCCTGTCCATCGCCTTGCTCCCTTTTGATCGCCTTGTTTCCTGCCCTCGTCTAGTTGCAGCTTTTTGCTTTCGAAGGGAGTTCTGGACAGTTGGGCTGTGACCAGCTTTAAAAGAAAGAAGTAAAAAGAAACAAGAAAAAAAGAGAAAGGGAGTCAGTGCTTCGAGTAAGTGGGCTCCAAAAAGGCACTTCAATGCAAGTTTCCAGTGGGTTTCCAGAGGTGCTTCCATTGTTTGAATTAGAAAAAATAAGCTTGTTCGATATTATAGTTTTTTTTTTCTTCTTAGCTTGAATTAGAAAAAAGAAGAGAAAAAAAAAAAAGAAGAAGAAGAGAAAAAGAGAAAAAAAAAAGAAGAGAAGAAGAAAAAAGAAGAAAAAGAAAAAGGAAATTAGGAAAGTTTCAAAATAGTAGAAGTGTGCTCCCCTCTTTTGTGGGATTTTTGGCCTTTTTGTTCTTCCCTGAAATGCGGAGTATTTGGATGCGATGTGATCGGTGGGGGGAGTTTTCCTTGTCTGTGGTCTGCTTTCTCTCTTTGTTGGAGGGTCTTGCCGCTGGGCATTGAAAATTAAAAGTGGTGCAAGTTCCTTCGGCCATGGATGTGGCTTCGTCCTCTCTCGTGAAAAGTAATCGGGCCCCCCCACCTGGGGAGACCGGCACTCTGGCCGCTCTGCTGGAGGGGGGGTCATGTGCCGCCCCTGGGGCATCCGAAAGTGTTGAATCCCCCATCGTGTCCCTCAGTAGACCCGCAGTTCTGTCTGCTCAGGAGGAGCTCAAGAAAGTTTGCCTCGTCGGCCAAGTGTTTGGCCCTAGGCCCCCGCTCGAAATCGTGCGACAATGGCTTCGAAAAGAGTGGTTCCCTCGAGGACTAATTGTCAGCAAATGTCAGTTCTTACCAGCAAACCACATGCTGCTAGTCTTTGTAAATGAAGAGATGGCGTTCCAAGCCCTAAGCGTTGGCACCTGGCAGCTCGGTCGGACGACCCTGTGCTTATTCAGATGGTCCCCGGACTTTACCCCCGACAAATCGAAATCACTTCGGTACCCTCTTTGGGTTGAGCTCCCCAACCTCCCATACTTCTTGTACAACTTCGTGTGGGACATTGTCTCCCCTATCGGTAAGCCGTTGGCTTCACGAGAAGACATTGGTGGTCTCATCTACGAGGGTGCAAGACACTCGTTCAATGCTAGATGGCACCCACAAATATGCGTCGAGGCCGACCTCAGTTCGCCGCTTCCATCAACGATCAAAGTGGACATGGGCGAAGGAGATGTTTGGGAGCAGGATATCACCTACAAAAACCTCCCCAACGCGTGCTTTCGTTGTGGCCAGCAAGGTCACAGGATTAAAGACTGCCCTCTCAGGCAAAAAAACAAGCGATTTCAAGAAGCCTCCAAAACTGCTCAAGACAACCTTGACGATTTGTCCCACTTGACCAAGGAAGGGGAAGGCAAGGGCCGCCTCAATCCACAAGCTGATGCCGATGGCTTTACTGAAGTTAGAAGAAGAAGGAAAAGAAGTCCGAGGGCCAACGGTGAGAGGAACAATCTGCCAATTACCCCACACAGCAATTTGTATTGCAATCTTGGAAAGGAGATCCACGAGCTCGACTACCCAGGTGGGAAGCCACCTGAGGTAGACAACTACGACGAAGCCCTAGAGATCCCTGACAACAAAGAAACCCCCCAGGAGGGCTACACTACAAGCAAAGAAGATGGTTTCACTACTAATAATGAAGACAACATGGATAGTGAAAGTTCCATCATTGGATCGACGATCCCGGAAACGATGCCGAGCACGGGGCCCAATTCTCCCCAGCGGGGGGCATCCCGCAAAGGGAAACAGCCTTTGGAGTTACCCTGGAAAAGCCCCCATAAGAACCGACTTCTAAGTCGGGATCAAATCCCAGCGAAAAAGAAAGATGAAGCCAAGAGAAGAAAGGACAAGGCTCCCTCCCGCAAAGAGGGATCAATACAAAAATGATTGTCATCTCGCTAAATGCTAGGGGGCTAACCGACCCCTCAAGAGCGGCCATCATTGGTCAATGGCTCCGCGACATTAGCTTAAAACCAGACATTATATGCATTCAAGAGATTAAAATTGACGGAGATGACCTTCTGAAACGGCTCAGACAGGTTTCCTCGGCCCATGTGTGGATCCCAACAAAGCACCAGCGGGGGTCTGGTGGAACAGCTATCGGTGTTAAACAACCCTGGCTTGAAAAGCTTGAGAACTCCATTGAAGATGTAAATCACCGCTGGATTGCGGTTTCTTTTGGTGCTCCCCTCTGTGTTACTATGGTTTCTTTGTACGCCCCTAACGGGGATTTGGAGAGGCTGAACACTTGGACTTCTCTTGACTCGCTTCCCCACAACGTGCTTATATGTGGAGACTTCAACATGGTGGAGGACCCTATGGACAGATGGATGGGCAAGGGCAGGATCATCGACAGTCGGGAGAAAGAAACGTGGGACATGACCAAACTCCACTTGGATCTGGTCGAATTCAAAGACTCGAATGGCTTTTCCTGGTCGAATCTCCAAGCGGGCGAGGATCTGAGGAAAGCTAGACTTGATAGATGCTACATCTCTCAGAGCTTTACTCATCTGTGGGGCCACCCTTCCATCACGCAACGCACTGACCTCACCATCTCTGATCACTACCCGATCGTTATCACTTTTCAACCTTCCAACAGGACCCACAAGGCTCCGTGGTTCCATGCCAACGCTTCCACCTTCTCTCTCCCCTCTGTCCATCAAGAGATTGCCGATGTGTGGAAGGTGGCGTTCGCCTCTGGCTTGGCCCCAGCCAAGTGCTGGAGAAGTGCGGTCGACAAGTCTCGCAAGATCATGATCAGAACCAAGAAAATGCTCGAGACAGTGCGGCGGGCTCGTAGGGAAGCGCTTTACCACAGACTCTGGCGACTCGAGGAGGAAGTGAACAAAGGAAAACACCAAGCCCAGAAAGGTCTCCGAAAAATCAGAGCAGCGTTGAGATACGAGGAAGAAATACAAAGGAAAAACTTGCAAATCTTCTTCAAGGAGTGGTGGGCTGGAAAAGCCGACAAACCCACCAAAGAGATGTGCAGTATCCTTAAAAGGAAACACAACAGAGAGACGATTCCCCTACTGCTAGACCCACATGGCAATGTATGCAACTCGGAAGAAGATAATTTTGGCATCATCGAAGGGCACTTCACGAGACTCCTGGGAACCTCGAACCCCCTCTCCCACCATAGAAGGGACTGCATGGCTGCCATTTCTAGGGTTTCCCCCCGGAGAATTCCACCCAACCTCCACTCCCTGCTTCATGCCCTGATCTCTGAATCAGAAATCATTGAGGTCATTGATGCCCTCCCTCTCGGTAAAAGCCCGGGACCCGACGGACTCACTAACGAGTTTTTTAAATCCTTCAAGCTGGTGGTTGCCACCCCGCTTCGGATGGTTTGGCAAGAAGCACTAAAATTTGGTGCTCTTCCTTCTTGTATAAATAATGGAATTATCAAGCTGATTCACAAGAAGGGGGAAAAAAACAGAATCGAGAACTGGCGGCGAATTACGATGCTCCAAACAGGATACAAGATCGTCGCCAAAGTCATTGCCAACAGACTTGCGTGCCACCTGAGATCTTGGCTTAGTGAGGACCAAAAAGGTTTCATCAAAGGCAGGTCCATCCTGGAAACCATTGTGGATATTTGGGAAGGTATTCAATTTGCAAACGAGTCTAATCAAGATGTGGTCTTCCTCAAGATCGACTTTGACAAAGCCTACGATAGGCTAGAATGGGACTATGTTCTGCAGTCGCTCCAAGACCTCGGATGTAGTCAGAAATTCACCAAGATGATCGCAACCCTTCTCGGCAACGCAACGACCCAAATTAACGTTAACGGCAAACTTTCGAAGGCGATCCATCTTAAAAGATCTATTAGACAAGGGTGCCCTCTTGCCCCCCTTCTCTTTGCCATTGCCACTGAGGGGCTCAGCAGACTTGTGGCTCATCATGTGGAGGCTGGCAATATCAAAGGCCTCCAGCTACCTCACGACCACAGTCAAATCATCATGAGACTTTTTGCCGACGATATGAACGCATTCGTTCACAATGATAATACCAGCCTGGAGACTTTCTAGAGGGTGTCTTGATACCTTTTGTGAGGCCTCTGGATCCAAAATCAACCACAATAATGATGGAGAGTGTTAATCTCCAAAAGAACAACCTACTCTTGAATTTAGAACACCTCTATATCAAGAGTAAGTCAAAACCATTACTAATTTATAGGTCCAATCTCCAAATTATCAAATCTGAGAAAATATGTGAAGAAGATGAAACACAGAAAAGTCTGCTGCAGAATTTCTTCACATTGATTTATCAAATGAGTAAAGTTTTTGATGAAACTTTGTACTTATCTTCTCCTAGGGATTGCGCATCATCTCCAAGTTGAATCACTTGAAAAGCTTTAGTATAACTTGAGAAATTGTCTTCACAAGTTACCTATGTCTGAATCTGCACTTCTGAGAAGTCGATTTAGACACCCCTAACTTCTTAACTTTGGTTCTCACAATATCTAACCCGTTTTGCCAAATGCTTTTAGCCACGAGTAGATCACCTTCCAACTTAAAGATTAAGTGCTTGCTTGCACAAAACTTTAAACTATGGAGTGAGCACTGACCAAAAGATTAAACTCGAAATTTGCGCCTGTTTCAGAGAACTGTAGACATTCAACACATATGAATGTTCCTACTCACAATTCTCCTAGCCTGTTTACAATTAGACTCTGAAATTCAGGTCACAGGCTCATTAACTAACAACTTAGATATCCTCAAAAGGATTTCACAATTGATCAAACACAGAAGGAGCAGACACGAAAAGATCGGGCGCAAACTTTCTTCATTAACTCAGAAATTTACAACTGAGTGATGAGAGCTAACTCAACTAACTTTTCTCTATCTCTTGACTCCTAACTTCCTCAATCTTGGCTTCTACATATGCTCTCATACATGCCCCGACTTTTCTCAAAGTATTTATAGATAATTTGTACAAGTTTATTACTCAAACAAAGATCTGAGTCACCTATGACTATACTAATGTACATATGTGTACACTTCTCTTATCTTCTGAGTATGTCTTTCTTCCAAGCTTCAATGGTTGATCCTTCCTTCACTCTTTAACCTTCCAAGTCTTCAATTGGTGATTGGTCTGCACCAACAGCTCCCCCTCAATCATCAATTGAGGTTTCTCCTTTCTTCTTTATACCTGCCATGTCTTTAAATTTCTGTAGCTTTGGTCCATCCAAGCTCTTTGTAAGCATATCAGCTATCTGATCCTTTGTTGAAGTATGTATGACTTCAATCTCCTTATCCATCACTTTCTCTCTTAAAAAGTGATATTGAATCTCAATGTGTTTGGTCCTGGCATGAAAAACAGGATTAGCAGCTAAATACAATGAACTCATGTTATCTCCATATATGATTGGTACTCCATGCATAATGTCAAGACTCTTCATCAAAGTCTTAACCCAAATTACTTCCTTTGCAGCTTCAACCATGCCTTTATACTCTGCTTCTGTAGAAGATAAAGCAACTGTGTGTTGCTTCTTGGAACACCATGAGATAAGTTTATCTCCCACATAACACATATATCCAAATGTAGATCTTCTATCATCTGGATTACCTACCCAATCTGCATCACTATAAATTTTGATATTTGTATCTGAGGTAAACCCATAATACAAACCTTCATTGAGTGTACCCTTAATGTACCTCAACACTCTTTGTCCTGCAATCCAATGTTCTTTCCTTGGGCAATGCATAAATTGAGACAAAACCCCTACTGCATATGATAAATCAGGTCTAGTTAGAGTAGCATAGATAAGGCTACCAACCAAACTCTGAAATTGTCTCATGTCCTTGAATTCTTCACCTCCATACTTACTCAATTTGTGATTCACCTCCATTGGTGTAGGTGCTACCCTGCAATCATCCATTTTAAACTTGATTAACAAGTTCTTCAAATACCTTTCTTGGGTCACAAATACTCCATGTTGAGTATATGTTATCTCCATGCCCAAGAAGTATGACAAGTCTCCTAAGTCACTTATCTTGAACTCCTTTTCCATTTGCCTCTTGAGCCTTTGTATTCCTTCTTCATCTGTACCTGTAAGAATTATATCATCAACATATATGCACATGTATATGAAACCATTTTCACTTGCTTTGACAAGCAAGCTACTATCTGCCTTAGACACCTGAAAACCAAGTTCTTTAAGGAACTTCACAAGTCTATAGTTCCATGCCCTTGGGGCTTGCTTCAAGCCATACAAAGCTCTCTTGAGCTTGCACACATGATCTGGATACCTTTTATCTCTGAACCCTTGAGGTTGCTCCATGAATACATCATCTGAAATATAACCATTCAAAAAAGCATTCTTCACATCAAGTTGACATAGCTTCCAACCTTTACATGCAGCAATAGCAATAAGTGTCCTTATGGTTGTCATCTTTGCCACAGGACTATAGGTCTCATCATAATCAATACCATATGTCTGAGCAAAGCCTTTGACCACAAGTCTAGCTTTGTACCTAGACACACTTCCATCTGAAAACCTTTTTGTCTTGTAGACCCACTTGCATCCAATAATCTTCTGACTATTTGGTTTAGGAACCAAATCCCAAGTTTGATTCTCCAATAGTGCATCATATTCTTCCTGCATAGCACTCTCCCATTTTTCCTTACCTTTTGCCTCTTCATATGTAGAAGGGTCTTCATCTGTATTCACCATGTAAGCATAATCTTTTGTGGCTAGAAATGAAGTATCATAACTATACCTTGTAGGTTGCCACCTATTTCTTGTTGACCTTCTGAGTTCTCCACTCCTTGAGGTTTCTGGCTCTTCACATTCAGGATCAAATCTTGGTGTCTCTTCCACTTCAACCTGCACTTCATTATTCTCTTGCTCATCAAATATCTGAACTTTTGATTTACCTTTCCTTTGACTCACTTCTTCTTCATCACCTGTATTGATGTTGATTGTACCTGCATACCAAGTGCTTTGTTCATCAAATGTAACATCCTTAGAAACCATAAATTGCTTTGTAGATGGACTCCACAATCTATAGCCCATCTGCTTGTCATCATAACCAATAAAAACATACTTTTCAGCTTTAGGCTCCAATTTGTGTCTTAATTGTGATGGCACATATGCATATGCCACACATCCAAAAATTCTGCAATGATCCAAGGTAGGTCTTTTACCCCACCAAGCCTCATATGGTGTCATACCCTGCAAGGCTTTACATGGTAACCTATTGACCAAATAAGTGGCTGTATTTACAGCCTCAGCCCACAAATAATTAGGGCAATTTTTCTCCTTCATCATGGATCTTGCAAACTCAACAAGAGTTCTATTTCTCCTTTCTGCAACACCATTTTGTTGAGGAGAGTACCTGCAAGTGATTTCCCTTTTTATACCTGCATTCCATAAGTAATCACTGAACTCATTTGAGAAATACTCTCCCCCTCCATCTGACCTTAGTCTTTTCAACTTATGACCTGTAATTCTTTCTGCATATGCATGATAGTGTTTAAATGTATTAAACACTTCTGACTTATCTTTGACCACATAGATAGTGATCCACCTAGTAGCATCATCAACATAAATCACATAATACCTTGATCCATTTATACTGAAATCTTTTGATGGTCCCCACACATCTGTGTGTACCAACTCAAGTTTCTCTGAGTGCATAAAACCATGCTTGGAATATGAATGTTTATGAGCCTTACCTAATTGACATGCCTCACATTTGTATGTCATATGTTGACCTGCAACATTAGGCAATCCAAGCACTGAACCATTGTTTACCATATCTTTAATACCTCTCTCATTGAAATGTCCAAGCCTCTTGTGCCAAAGATCTAACTCAGAGATCTTATGTCCTCCATATGTGAACATTGCATGACCAATGTTGCCTTGAATCTTCAATGTAAATAGTCTTCCTTCTTTGTTCCCTAAAACAATCTGTTTATACCCTTGGCTAGGGTCTTCCACATATACTCCATCATTAGTGAACCTTACTTCATATCCCTTTTCAACAATTTGACCTACACTTATCAAATTCTTAGGGATTGTAGGAACATACAAGACCTTACTCAATAAGGTGCTTCCATCCTTGGCCTTCACTGATCCAATTGACTTCACATTATGCTTTGTGTTGTCACCTGTTTGAACAACATGATTAAAAACTTTACTTTCCAAATCAGTCATCAAAGATATGTTACCACTCAGGTGATTGCTACACCCTGAGTCAATGTAGAAGACTCTTTGATCTTCACTCTGCCTTTCACAAGTTGCATTCATTATCAATGTTGAATCCTCCTTTTGATCTGAAGCATAATTGTAGTAGGTGTTGTTGTATTGTTGACTTTGGAATCCTCTACCTGCATTTCTTCCAAAGTAATTCCTTCCACCTCTACCTCTGTAATTACCTCTTTGATTTCTGCCACCTCTTCCTCTTGCATTATAGTTTTGACTATATCCATTATTATTCTGAGTATTGTGCCAACAATCATTAGCTAAGTGATTTGTCTTACCACAAATCCAGCAAGCTTTGCCTCCATCTTTATTGTTCCTGCCTCTTCCTCTACCTTTGCCACCTCCTCTTCCTCTTAGGAAGTTAGCTTGAGTAGTTGTTCCTTCATCTTCACTTGCTTGTTGTTTTCCTTTGCTATTCTTCTTCTTGTCCTTTGAGTACATTGCATGTCCTGTACTCTTTTCACCATCTCCTTTAACATCCTGCTCAAATGTTAGCATATGACCTAACAATTGATTTAAATCAGGAGTGAAATGGTCAAGTGATAGTTCTGTAGACAAAATAAATGGCTTCCATTTGTCATCACCTCTCAACCCTGTAAGTATTTGCCTTACCAATTTATCTTCCTCAATGTCTTCATCAACAGCTCCTAAAGCATCTGCAATATCTTTCATCCTTGTTACATAATCTGAGATGGATTGAGAGGCCTTCTTCTTGAAGGTAGTGAACTCTGCCCATAAGGATGCCTTCCTTGACTTTGTAGTGTTCTGAAAATGCTCCTCCAAAGCATTCCATATGTCAGTTGCACTTTCAAGACCTCTAATATGAGGTAACAAGTAATCATTGACTCCCATATAGATAATGCTCCTAGCTTGAGCATCTTTCTTCATCCAATTTTTAAGATCTGCTAATTCTTCCCTAGTTGGAACACTAGGATCTCTGAACTCTGGCTTCTCTTCTTCTCCTGTGATGTAACCAATTAAATCTTTGCTCATAAGATGAGCTTCCATTCTCATTGACCATGCAGGATAGTTTTCCCTATCCAATTTCTCTATCTGTAGAGCATCTCCCATCTTGTTTCCACCTGTGTATTGAAAGCTTCAAGCTTTACAAGCAATGTATGTACCTTTACTTCGAATTAGGCTCCTTTTGCCTTTCTTGATGTCGAGTAGACTTCTCCTCAGCCTTTTGACTCCAAGCTTTCACTTCTTAGCTCTTCAAATGTTGAAATTCTTGAATCTGCAGCAGTCGGGACCTTCCTTTCCTTGATTTTGAAGTCTCCTGCTCTGATACCACTGATGGAGAGTGTTAATCTCCAAAAGAACAACCTACTCTTGAATTTAGAACACCTCTATATCAAGAGTAAGTCAAAACCATTACTAATTTATAGGTCCAATCTCCAAATTATCAAATCTGAGAAAATATGTGAAGAAGATGAAACACAGAAAAGTCTGCTGCAGAATTTCTTCACATTGATTTATCAAATGAGTAAAGTTTTTGATGAAACTTTGTACTTATCTTCTCCTAGGGATTGCGCATCATCTCCAAGTTGAATCACTTGAAAAGCTTTAGTATAACTTGAGAAATTGTCTTCACAAGTTACCTATGTCTGAATCTGCACTTCTGAGAAGTCGATTTAGACACCCCTAACTTCTTAACTTTGGTTCTCACAATATCTAACCCGTTTTGCCAAATGCTTTTAGCCACGAGTAGATCACCTTCCAACTTAAAGATTAAGTGCTTGCTTGCACAAAACTTTAAACTATGGAGTGAGCACTGACCAAAAGATTAAACTCGAAATTTGCGCCTGTTTCAGAGAACTGTAGACATTCAACACATATGAATGTTCCTACTCACAATTCTCCTAGCCTGTTTACAATTAGACTCTGAAATTCAGGTCACAGGCTCATTAACTAACAACTTAGATATCCTCAAAAGGATTTCACAATTGATCAAACACAGAAGGAGCAGACACGAAAAGATCGGGCGCAAACTTTCTTCATTAACTCAGAAATTTACAACTGAGTGATGAGAGCTAACTCAACTAACTTTTCTCTATCTCTTGACTCCTAACTTCCTCAATCTTGGCTTCTACATATGCTCTCATACATGCCCCGACTTTTCTCAAAGTATTTATAGATAATTTGTACAAGTTTATTACTCAAACAAAGATCTGAGTCACCTATGACTATACTAATGTACATATGTGTACACTTCTCTTATCTTCTGAGTATGTCTTTCTTCCAAGCTTCAATGGTTGATCCTTCCTTCACTCTTTAACCTTCCAAGTCTTCAATTGGTGATTGGTCTGCACCAACAAATAAGACCGCCTTTAGGGCCATTGTGGGACATCAACCTGGCCTTCTCATTGATCATGGTTGTCAAATCATTCCGCAGGGCCAAATCTTTCGGCTGCTTGGAATCCCCTTGGGGTTTGGCGTCTCTATGGAGCAGCGATGGAACTGGGTGCTGGCCAAACTTGAAAACAAGCTCAATTACTGGAGAGGCATGCAAATCAATCTCGCTGGACGGGCGATGGTTATCAACACGTTCCTCCTCTCGTCTACCATCTATTTCCTTTCTTGCTGGAGACCGAATGAGCAAGGCCTGTCCAAACTGAATAGCATCTGCAGAAACTTTCTTTGGACGGGTGATCATAACAGAAGGGGGGTGCCTAAAATCAAATGGGCCATCTGCACCAGCCCTAGAGAGAGCGGGGGGCTTGGCATCCTGGACATTGGGTGTATGGCTAACAAACTGGCAGCCAAATGGATGATTAAAGCTTGGTGCAATAGGGAGGCCTCGTGGGCCAAGCTGATCTTCAGAAACAAAAATGAGTTGGCCCTCACGGGGTCCCCGAACTGGAAGAACCTTGACATCATGACCCTGCTATTCTCCCCGATTCTTGTCTTCCCGAAAGGCTCCAATCTCGTATGCTCTCTTTGGAAGGGCTGGAATAAAGTCAAAAGCTTCACAAGAATTAGTGAGGACTGGAAGTGGGCGGCCGGAATCAGACAAAACGACTCTATCTGGTTTCCGATACATGGCATCCGGAGTGTGGAGTCGTGGAACATTCAAAATGCCAAGAAGTTATGGAACAAAGGATTCAAAAAATGGAAACACCTCTGGAAACATGACACCAACAGTTGGATCAACTACGAGGATATCGACCCTCGCATAAACATCTCCTACGAAGAATGGAACACCTTGCAAAGCAGATGCCTCGCTTGGGATCGTCACAAAACTCGCCTTCTCATGGGACATGATGCTCCGAACGCACGTGGTCTCAAATGGCACAATGGAAATAGCCTACTCAAAATCCCGAACATCAAAGAAACGACTGACCTCCAGATCGGCCTCAACAAGAAGTGGTGCCTGTCTTGGACGCGGCTTCGGTGGGACATGAAATTCATGGGTATCTGGCACCCACTTATAGAGATTAAGAAGTCTGTCCTCTTATGGCAAATTCTTCATCGAGGAATTTGGACTAACCATAAGGCAAGCAAAATTTGTGGGATCCCTCCGTGGTGCAAACGCTGCCACCGTGCAATCGAAGATGTCCCACACATCTTCCTTACTTGCCCCAACTCCTACAGAATCTGGCAGACGGTTGGACTGAAAATCAGAGTTCAGAAACAGCTTAGTTGGAAACAAGTCCTTTTGGGAGAAGCGATTGGATGCTCTGCGGCTCTCTGGAACGCGATCAGAGGGGAAGTCCTGTGGAAAATTTGGCGGGAGCGGTGTGCTCTCAACTTCGGCGACCCCCCCAGGGAGTGGTCGATTGAAAAATCTCTTTTCCTCCTTGGCAAAAGGATTGTCAACAGTAAGAAATCCCCCCCCTTCAGGCACCATCAAGTCCTTCTTTTGATCAACAACAAGCTCAAACCCAAGTGGGTCCCGCATGAGGGCGACGAGAGGGTGATCAACCTTCTTTGTAATGCAACCTAGGCATCAACCAAGCTTCCCCTGCTTTGTGGGATTTGGGGGGTCCCGTGGGCACTAGTCCCCTTCTATTGTACCTTTGTTTCTTAATTTAATTCAAGTCCGGGAGAGTAGGCTATTGCCGAACTTCCTTTATACAAAAAAAGATATTGCGCTATAAGTCTGAAAGATTGATAATGAAAATATTTAAAATTGGTTTCCTTTGACCACCAAAATTTCAATCTTAAAGGGCTCATTTGGCCTACTTCAAAAGTATAAAGGCAACATATAAATACTTTCATGGTGATGTGAAAGCATACATAATGCTAAGAGAGTTGAACAAATAGAATTATAGCTAGAACTTCTTGCACATATGGAACTTTTTGAGACTTATTACTTGCTCTGAATTATTCTAAAAAAAATGAGCGCTACTTCTTGAATAATTAATGAAGAGATGCATTGTTTTTACGCTTTTCACATATTTACAATGATTGTTGTGTATAACAAGTTCCATAGAGATGACTTGCTTATATGTGAAATAAATTAGCTTTTCTAGGTTGAGTGATGAAACATGATTGAGTGATGAATCATTTGTTTCAACTACACTTAAGACTATGATAAATGTTTACCAAAGCACCTAAGGACATGATGAGTTATTTTGCAAATAGCAACTAATATTCTTGTTGCTTTTAAATTTCTTCCTTGATTCTCATTGCACCACTTGATTTGCCTCAAGCACCCGGTGTGTGCCGTATTATCGGTGGTTGGTCTGATCCACCAGCCATCGCTTTCGCGCCTACATCGTTCAAGCATATTCCATAAGTACTCATGCTTTGAACATAACGTGAAAGTCGATGCCCATCTCCCCATCCATATATAGGACCACAAAATGACATAAGAGTGACTTCAGAGTTCGGAGGCACATACAAATCATCTACAATAAAGAGACCACGACCAACATTAGTAATAGTGCATGGAGCAATCATATAGCGATTACCCCAAAAGTTGAAAACGTCTCCATCTAAAGGAAGTGGTCCTCTATTCCATCCTCCATATCTTCTTCTATCATATATTTGTACTAAAGGACAATCACGAGCTGGCAATGGATAATCTCCAGCCGTTTGAGTCTCTAAACCATGAGGTAGAGGATTTCAAGAAACCTCTGCTTGTAATTGATGAACAGCAAGTCCATGATGTGTATGAGGTATATTAACATTATGAGAAAAATTATCATCATCATCATCCTCTAGCAAGTATACCTGTATATCAACAGTAATTTGATTTTGTATATGGTTTTTAAATAAAATAATGAAATTAATATATATAGAAAATACATACCCAAGCATTATCACGTTGACCAGGTGATGGTGCACGGTCAAAAGTACAATACTCTACCTCATGTTCAATACGTTCCAATCGTGGTCTTTGATACGTGCCATAACAAGAGTTACACCAACATATAATATGCTCTTGATAGTAAAATTCATCATAGTTCCTATCGGAGGACACATGTGAAGTCGTTGCATGGGTAGAAGGTGGTGGAGTACCCTCTGATTGATCAGAATCTACACATTATAAGAAAGAAAAAAGAATATAAGTTATATATGCATCAAATATATTTAAAATTAAATGTTTGATATACTTATAGTATAAAGTCGTTGCACGATGAGGAGATGGTGGTGGAGTTCCATCTGATTGATCAAAATCTACAAATAATGGTATTTGATATTAATAATCTAATTATCTACATACACAAAAAATTCACATATACATATTTACACATACACACATGTTCACATGTACACATTTACACATACACACATATTCACATATACACAACTACACATTATTGTGGGATAAATGCATGTATTTTGTATGAATGAGTGTATATGCATGCATGTGTGTGTACGTATATATGTGGATATGTATATGTGTGTTTATGTTATATGTATGTATATGCGTATATGTATACATATATGTATGCATATATGTTTGCATGTATATGTGTATGTGGGTATGTGTATGTGTATGTGTGTGTATATATGTGTATGTATTCTGATTTTTTTTTCTGTTTGAGATTAAATTAATAGGAGATATTGTATGGTGGAAAAAAATAAGAGGCGAGCTAACATACCATATTCTTACGTCTTCAGGAGTCATTTCCTCAGCAGAAGGTACACAAATTAATAGTTTATATTTATAATTTTTATATATTTTAGTAATTTCTTACATTTAATTTATGTATTTATCTTCGTAAATAAACAAGCTACTGCAAAGAAGAGAGTGGAGTCGGGCCACACATCGCACCTAGGCCAAATGGGCCATAATGGTTTTGTACCTACATTTGTAAGTATATGTGTAATTGTGAGTATATTTTTTATTTTAGTTAAAATGCAAGCAACTAATCTTTTTTATTTGTTTCAAGGCAGCGGAAGGATTATGGGCGATATCCTACGAAACATGAGTCGAGTATGCTACACATTTTGGATATCGGCATTTGAGCGAGTATATGCAAGATCATCCTAATGCCTTTGTGAGTATTAAATTTTATATAATTATTTTATTTTTATGAATGGTTTAATTGTTTTATTTATTTATGTTTGTTATATGTAATACAGGAGTATTATGGAGAGACAGATATGGATGAGGTGGAGAGATAGACACAGGAGGGAGGATCTGGATTGTCACAGGGTGATCATGACGATGAGGATGAGGAAGATCAGGATGATCATGATACTCTTGATGATGATGATCATCATGATGATGATTAGGATTTTAGTTGATTATGACATTGGATTATATGTATTTACATATATATATATATATATATATATATATATATATATATATATATATATATATATATATATATATATATATATATACATATATATATATATATATATATATATTATCTATATATTTTTCATTTTAGTTATGTTTTGAGTTGTGTGTATGGTATTAAGTAATGAAGAGTTTTGTTCTATTGATTATTATTATTGTTTATATTAAGCATGTGTTTCATCTATGTGCATGTGCATGTGTATGTGTGTGTATATGTATGTGCATGTATATGTGTAACTCTATGTGTATATGTGTGTATGTGCATATATATGTGTATATGTAAGTATGTGCATGTGTGCGTGCATGTGTATATGTGTTTTAATACTTTAATTATATAATTCATTCATATGTGTGTACCTAAGTGTATATGTATGTGTGTGTATATGTATGTATGTGCATGTGTATGTGTGTGTATATGTATGTATGTGCATGTGCATGTGTAAGTGTATATGTGTGTATGAGTATGTGCATGTGCATGTGTATATGTGTGTATATGTAT
>CM035412.1:5261840-5281840 GCA_020310875.1 Ceratopteris richardii
TGCGGATCAGATAAATACAAATAAATGCTGCCAAGGTGTCGGGCCGGCTGGATATGATGTAGGCTTCCCGCTACAGTGCAGGAAGTCACCCTCGATCTCTGTCTTCTGGTCCTTGCGATTTAATCTTTTCTTCACTTTTCTTCGGTCCAAGCTTTTCTTCAAATCCTCACTTTGCAGCTCTTTACTTCAAAATCCACAATAATCTCTGATCACGCAGTAACCTGGAGGTGACAATCCACGAGCAAGATCCACGGGGTAGGGATGATGTTAGTACATTAAAGCATGTAAAAATTCACTCGTAAATTGAAGCATCATAGACTTTAATGAAATTCATTCTGAAATCAATTCTTCAAGTCAACTAGCATTCTCAAGCTCTGAAAACGAACTTTCAATTTGATTCATTGATGTACCTTTATCTTCATGAATAATTATCCTGGATATGGGTATGTCTTAACATTTTGAAAAGGGGTATAATCATAAATTTGATTTCAACACATCACAAAGTGTGTGATTATACATGCTTACGATTCATGCAATCACCATCATTTTGACTTCCGTTTGCTTATCGAAAAAGTGTTTTTTCCCTTTTTTTTTTTTTTTTACGTGTTCTTGAAACAAAGCCAATTTGGATTCTTAGAATCATACCAAATTCATCGCGTGCATCTATTGCGTGTAATCTCATCTCTCTCCCTATCTTTCTGGACACCGCCATAGCAGCACTCTCTCTCTCTCTCTACAAACATGAGTTTTCTGCAGCGCTCCATCTTCTGGAATCTGGACCTATAGCACCGACAGGAGTTTTCTCTCTCTGGCGAGTTCTCTCCAGGCGTCGACTCCATCTCCATCTACAGTCAGTGATAACAGCTCTCCAGCACCCGATTTCTACTGCGTCGACTCCTTATCTTCCGTCTCTCTCCTCTCTCTACTGGATCGCCTGAGGCCCGCGTCTCTTTCTCTCTCCACTGACATGGATTCTCCACATTTTCTCTGCGCGCGTCGCCGTCGACCCCATCTCCTTCTCTCTCTGCCATATCAGCGCGCGTGAAAAGAATCCCCAAAAGCGCCGCCCTGGCTTCTCTCTATCCCTCTCTCTCTCCACCGAGACCGATTCCTTGTCTGTAGGTCGATTCTTTCTTCTCTCTCTCTATTTATCTCTTCACTGTCTCTCTCTCTTCTTGTGATCCACACGCGAGCGCCGCCAGGCAATGATCTCTCTCTATGCGCCTCCCGTCAGCCTGCCGCCAATTTCTGCCAGCCACCGACGTGATCTCTAATACGGAGTCTCTAGACTCTATCTCTCTCACTCGCGGATCTCAGCTACAGCACCGCCCAGCCGCCTCCTCCTCTCCGAACATCTCTGCCAAGTTCCAACCATACATCAGCAGTGGACATGCGCCGCCATTCAGACCATATTGCTCTCTCCCTTTGAACGTCTATACGTCGACTCTGCCAATCAGCTCTCCATATTTTTAGCCACACATGATGTTGTTCGATCATCGACATGAGATGTCTAGACATGTACAGACTTGCAGAAACAAGAATTCATATATACAAACACCATTCATCTGAGTGAATTGGCATCCAATCTCTCTCTCCAACACGCATCATCCGCCATTTACTCGCCATCTTTTTCTTTCACGTGGTTAATGAGTTATAACACATATACAAACACATTCAAGAAGCCCTTGCCCAATAATTTGATGCAGATTACAGAACGATTACTGTCTCCTCAAATACGTATGGTAATGCTCAGATACATGCACATCCTCCATAGCATTATGAATAGGAAAGCAAACATGAATGGAGCACTCAGAACAAGGAGCATACCTGGAGGTGACAATCCACGAGCAAGATCCACGGGGTAGGGAAGAAACAAATGAATTAGCACTTATTTATAGGCCCCCCCCCTTGGACTCGCTTCTAGAACGTTCTAACCTCCTCAATGAACTTTCTATTTTTGGTGAACTTTTTAATTTTTCCCCTATACTATGGTTTTGGTTTCACACTGGATATTTACAATTTAATTGGTTTTTAGGGTTTGACCTACAAAAACCGCCATTTCCAAGGGTCCAACCTCGCGTTTTTGGTCGGGAAAATTAAGCGTTTGCTCACAATTATCTCAAACTCATCAATTCATGGGTTTATTTACAGTTTCGGCCTAAACTCCAAGGGTTTCCAAGGGTTCAAGTCTGATTTTCATGGGGTAAACTCGTGTTTCCAGTCAGTTTCAAGGATCAAACCTAAAGTTTTCATGGGTCTAATGTCGGTTATTTACACGCACGGTTCTAACGCACATCTCTAACATGGTTTCTTATTACACAGGCAATCAAATCAGTCAAATCATGCATGAAATGTACCCTCTTTAGATCAAAACATCATACAAAACTCATAAAACAATGAACTCTGAAAAAAATCAGTGCACACTCCCTGCGGGATTTCATCCCGACATTCGCCCCCGCTAAACCTGCACATCGTCCCGATGGGCCAACCTGCAAGATCCAACAGAAGAGTATCAGGGTTCTTTTTGAAATCTCTTTACACTTTTTATCTTTTTCTTTTCAAAACTCAAATCATGATCTCATGTAGTCATGCAATTTTTATAAAGATTGGTATGAATTTTAGAAAATTAGGTAGATTCAAGCTTCACAAACATCATATTATGTTTCTGCGTCTGGAATCTGACAAGTAATCACATGAATAAATCGTTGGCTTCCTAGATCTTCTGTTTGTTCAACTGGTTCAGATCCAACTACTCATTCTAAGTACTAGCATATACATATGTTTCTACTAACTCAGTTTGTAGAATATACCTCGATTCCTACTATTTATCTCCTACTTGTCCAACTCTCCATTAGATCTTTCTTTCTTTTTCTCTTTCTTTTTCATTTTATTTTTCTTTTCCTCTTCATCTCAGCTTAGCATTTCTTTTTATTATCTTTTATTTTTCACAAATCGGCCTATGTCAAAATCGGGTGCGACTCATGGACTTGTCCGCCCGGCCAAGTTTGTTCCACCTGTCTACCGACCCGACATAGCGCACAACATACACAACGTCAGCCCTGCATGAAATCGACGTCAGTTCGTGGCTCTGACCACCCGATCAGAGTGACTCCACCCGCCTACCGACCCATACAGGCGCATGACAACAGATAGGTCAGGCCTAAGACGAAACTAGCTACGGCTCGTGGCCTTGATCACCCGACCAAGGTGGTTCCACCCACCTACTAGCCCATCGTAGCGCACCAACAACATACACGCACATATAAGCTGGCATGAGTATGAATGTTTCTTCTCTATATCATGATCCATATGGAGGTAAGATCTCGCAAGAAATAAATACTAGGATCCAAAGTTTCCCACTCACTAAGTGTTCAAATCAATCAGCATATACATGCACTCGGTATAAGCATGTCATCACATTCCCGAGCTCTCACTCCCAAAAGTCTCTAGTCCACTAACTGATCCTATTCATATAATTCCTAGTCGCTCATGCTTCGTACAAACCCATAATAGATATTTGGTATCTTCATTCTACATGATTTTCATAAACTCATACATATCTTTATCACACACATCAATGCAATGCATATGCTCTATTAGAAAGAAAACAAATCTCAAATCAGAAACGTTTCACTTGGTCATTTTTTCTTCATTTTGATCTAGCTTTTCTTTATCTTCATGGTCTATCATTCTTCATCAGCATCAGCCTCAGTGTCATCAGTTCCCTCCAGAAGTTCTTGCTCAATCTCATAATCCCCTTCATTTCTTTTCTTGAATAATTTTATCCTCTTTCCTGCAATCAAAGATCTCAAAGGAGTACTGTCTAACTCACGAAGTGCATACGTACCATTTTCAAACATAGACGTAACCACATACGGCCCAAACCATCGTTTGGTTAATTTCTTCTTAGCATCGTACTGAGTATCGAATGTACTGTCGTACACCAACACCCAATCATCTACCTCAATCCTACGTGGTCTGAGTCGATGGGTTTTGTCAAAATAGATCTTATTCTTTAGCCTTGACTCCTTTAACTTTTGGACTGCTTCTTTCAAACTTTCATTTCCTTGTTCTAACTGCTTTATTCTCAATGATAATAACTCTTCTCTTGTCATACCATCATTCCATGGGAGCGTCAACCATGTCACTATCTGAGTCTGGATGGGGAAGATTGGCTTCTGACAATACACCAATTCAGCAGGCATGAAACCTGTGGACCGAGTGTAAGTCATCCTATCAGCCCATAGCGCGAATGGAAGAAACCTAGGCCACTGCTTGATGTCATCGCTGCAAGCCTTAGAGATCGCCTTCACAATGGAAGGGTGACCTCTCTCGATTTTCCCATTTGCCTCTGGATTATAGGCAGTGGTGAGAGACAATCGAATTCCATGACGATCAAAGAACTCTTTTGCCTCTCTCGCATCCAACTCTCCCCTGTCCGCAACCACTTTCTCAATGTATCCGAATCTCGAGATCACTTCTTCTAAAAGGAATTTGCATACATTATAAGTAGTCTTCGTACGAAGAGCTCGACCTTCCACATGGTTGGTCAAGTCCTCTCTAGCAAGCACAATGTATCTCATCTTATCTATCCCTTTGGGCATGGTTACAAGGTCGACCACCCACTTGTAATGGATACAAGGAGGGTAAGTCGGATGTAACGGGTCTCTGTGCCTAACTGATGAATGCACCTGGCATGTAGCACAAGTGTCTACAAAACCTCTCACACTCACATAAATTCCTGGCCACCAGTAAGCTTCCCTAATCTTCTCATATGTAGCATAAAATCCTTTGTGACCTGCCCATAAGGTCTCATGCATTTCTCTCATAACTTTTCTCTGAAGACTCCTCGAACTCAATACTCTCTGTGGACTCTTGACCTTGCCTTTAGCGTGTTGCCAAATAAGCCCATCCTTCAAGAAAAAGTTGTAAGAATAAGCCCATCTATACTTATTTGTGGACCAACCAGGGGAAGGTTTCAGAGTACTCAGATATCTCCCTATATCTCTCCACTCGCCATCATACTCATTCTCTCGGAACTGCTCATATGCATACACCAATGGATCGTATCTCATCATATTTATATCCCTTTCTACCTCATCATCATCATCGGACTCATCATCAAATTTTGCTCTTGAAAGCATATCAGCCACTGTATTCGACTTCCCAGCTATGTGTACAAATGCAGGATTTATAAACTTTATATAAGAGATCCATCTAAGCATAGCAATATCCGGAGATGAACAATTTGCAATCATGCCAATCAGTGGAAGATAGTCAGTCTCAACTATCACATTCGCCCCAATGAAATACTCTTTATCGCTCTTTAAAGCAGTCACCAATCCCCATAACTCTCTCTGATATTTTCTTTGGGTATCATGTAGGATCTTAGCACCAAAGCGCACTGCATATCTCTGCCCCTCATCATCATCTTGCCCTATGACCCAACCTATGCCAATAGGACTGGTATCAACGATCAAAATGATAGGTCTCTGACCTGAATAGTCAACACGCTTCAGAATCGGAGCTTCAATTAGCAGCTGCTTCAGTTTACGCATAGCTCTCGACTGTTTCTCTGTCCATACAAACTTCTTTCTCTTTCTCAGGAGATCATATAAGGGGTTCACAACGTGAGCAAAGTGAGGAATCCATATCACATAGAATACACGGGCTCCTAGAAACCTTCTCACCTCACTGACATTAGGACATGCTTCAGAGATCCTGCTAATGGCCTCAACTTTCTGCGGGTATGGCTTGCGGCCATAATGTCCACACAGATGTCCTACAATGAGGACCTCATCAACGCCAAAAACCGATTTCTCTAAAGAAAGTGTTAGCCCCACATCTTCAAACCTCTCAAAGATCTTTTCACAGTCAGCAATATGGTCACTCACAAACTTTCTACATCCTGAAGCATCTAAACTCACATCTTTCACTCTTTCCTCACATCCCTTTATCGGTACATCATCAATGAATGGCATAGTCACAGATGGTATAAAGTCTCGTAAAACCAGATTCATGGCATTCATCATGTGAGCCACAGAATTCCTCGCTCCCTACGGCAAAGTACACATGCGTACAAGGCCCAGTGGAGTCCTCATGGTCGTAATGTCTCTACTCTCCATAGCCAACTGAAACTGGTCATAACCTGAATACAGATCACCCATAGAGTAGATGGAATGCCCAGCAAACGCTTCAGCAAACTCATCCACTATGGGTCCTGTCCCTACGTTTCTAATTGTGACTTTATTCACAGGTTGCAGATCCTGAATGAAACGAAGCTTCCCATTTTTCTTAGGCACAGTAAACCACCTATTCGAATATGGAGCCGAGGAAGGTTCCAATATCCGCATGGAAATCTTTTCCTTTAGCAACCTCATCAGCTCAGGTAAGTGAGCCTTTGGGACTGGTATAGGCCGGATATTCCATGGTATATGTGGCACTGTAAAGATAATCATGGGAGGTACTTGTTTCGGGTCTGCGCAACCTATCTCATGTGGGAAAAGTGCAAACGCTTTTTCGTGTTTCTTGATGACTTCAATAAATTTCTTTTTCTCTTCTTCTCTCAGGAATGGTTTTTCTCCAAACTTGATCTCTTTAATAGTCTCATCAGTAAAATGATGCCCTATGAGCTCTCTTCGTCTCAACATAGGGTCATATGACACTCGTAGATATTTCTCATGACTATCTTCTGGCAATGGCTGAGCTATAGGCTTCACTTTCTTATCCACAGTCTTATACTTCGTATTTACATTTACTTCATACTCTCTCATAAACTCCTTAATCATCTCATACTCTTGGATAGAGCTGAGCATAATGATTTCTGATTTCTCATTTCTCTAAAATGCCTTCTCAAGCTCTTCCAAAGTAGTCGAACTTCTCTCTAACTGGATCACAACTTCAATCTTCTCATCAGGTAACATCATTCCTAAATGCTTATAGTGTCTCTCATGAACTTTTCTGAATTTATTTGAAACATTTTCTTTCTGTAAGCATAGCAACTTGAATGCAGATGAGTAAATAGAAAAACTTTCAAAACTATGTACAAAGTCATGCGAGACATCAAACCAACTCCCACTGTTGTCTCGCTCAACAGTGGATCCTAACAGAAATTTTGATCAGCAGAAGCTCCATACTCTCCAACAGGCATACACTCATCATGGTCATGTGAATTAATAAGTTTCTTTCTTATATTCTTTCTATTCCTGGAGTGATTTGGACACACAATCATCACTTGCAAAGAATGAAGACCGGATCTAGAACGGATTCTAGCATAAGCAGATCCATCATCCATGGCCTTAGTCTCCATTCTTACCTCAGCTATAAAGGGCTGCCCAAGGATAGCCTCATATGAACAATGGTCCTGGACAAAGAAGTGAAATTCCTCAGAAATCCCAACTATGGTCAGAGGCACAAAGGCGCATGCCCCAAGTAGTGCTGCTAAACCATTATCCGCTGTCCTCATCCTCCATCCATGATCTTTATCAATCGGTCACCTAAACTTATCATAGAGCTTCTTAGAAATCACATTTATCTCTGATCCTGAGTCAATCAAGGCCAGAGCAAAACATGACTCCTCGTTGCTCCCTAACTTTATCTTCATCTCTGGAGTTCCTCTTGCCCAAAATGTCCTGCTAAACTCACTTTTTGTCTTCCTCATTTCATCATCAGGTATGATAGGACCTAGAGAATTTTTATGACACCTGGCAACCTCATCATCATCATCATCATCATCAGATGTATCACTCAATGCAACTGCTTCATTTGTCACTTGAATATCTTCAGGTGCTTCTTCCATCTCTACATCTTCAGGTAGTGGAAACCTCTTTCTCTTAACCAGCTTTATAAAGCTGTCCTTGAACTCAGGCTTCGCTATGGAGAAGACCTGCTCTAAGGACATGGTCACTTGGCTCTTTAGTAAAATGTCATTTAATATCTCTCTTGCATCATTTTTCCTTTCCAATTTAGAAATTGATACAGCCTTTGGAGTTCTCTTCTTTTTCTTCTTCTTTTCTTTGTCAGCCTCTTGAACACTTTCTTGAATTTGATCGGTCTTTTGAATAGGTTCTGGTTCTTTCTCTTTCTCTTTAGTCAGTTCTTGAATCTTAGTTGGCCCATCCGGCCTCTTTCCCTCTCTTATCTCCTTCTTCTTTGCCTCTGCCTGAGTAGCTATAGGCTCTTTAAATTGAACTTTCTTCTCTTGCTCTTTAGCTTTTTCTTCGGCCTCTTGACTTTGCTTTCTAGTCACTCTTCTTTCAGGCTCAGTCTCTTCTTGACTCTCATCCCTTTTCCTCTTTTCCTCCACATTGGCTATATGGGAATAGACCGAGGATTCATCAACAGGAGACTTCCAGGCAGTCTTCTGCATAATGGCATCCCTAGCCCTCACTAAAGCCTCTATGGAATAATTTCTTTGGGGTCGAGGTCTAGGCACTTTTTCATCTTCCTCCTCAATAGGTTCTAATCGTGCAGCTGATGTACTTGCATTATTGCCAGATAAATCTTCATAAAACTTCTTCATTCCCCCCTTTCCCCAATTCACAGGTAGAGGAAGGCGGGTCCTGAAATCACATAACTTCTTATCGATATCTATCACCAGTTGATGCTCTTTTGCTAGCTTAAGCTCTTCACAGGCATATGAAAAATGCTCTTGTGCATCACACCATACGCATCTCTTAGCCCCTCCAAACCCACCAGTCGCTCGTCTCTCAAAAGGTCTAGTGTTTCTTTGAAATGTGGTTTGCACTGGTGGTGTAGGTATCTGTTGGGCAACAGGCTGCACTAGAGGTGCAGGCTGTGGCATCACATAGCCTTGCATATTTGGAACGGGCATAGTGCCTCTCTGTAATGTATCTACATAACTCGTACTCGCCTGAGGAGGAGTGGGGTTCTGATATCCCATAGAATTAACTTTATTGTGAATACTCGCCATTTCTTTTGACATAGACGCTTGCATCGTAATAAGATTCTCTATCTGCCGACTGAGAATCTCAACCTGTAGCTCCATTGGCGATCGCGAAGTGGATGCAACATTAGCAAAAGCTGACGTTGCAGGCACATTCGGAATTGCCGGAAGTGGAGCTTCCCTAGGCGGTTGTGGTGTTACCACTGCAGGTCTATCGTATAACACCGCCTGGCGTTGCCTCATTTGGGCAACCGCTTCTACCTCTCTCCTCACTACACCCCAATCTTCAGTCAATCCAAATATCTTCCCAGGCTCTTCAATCCTCCTTTCGACCTCAGTCCTGTCTTCAAGACTTAAGATCCTAAGGAAAGATATAACTAGGTCAGGTTTCAAAGCATCTAAATCGGCCTGTGGAAGTTGTTCATATCTTCTCAAGAACTCATTCAAAAGTTGAGTGAGGGATGCAGTGGGCTTCAGAGAGCTTATCCACCGCAAGAACCCTTCTCTACTGTGTTGGGAAAAATCTTCCAAATAAAACAACTTATGCAATTCTTTTCTGAATTCGGCCCAAGACTTTGCTATATGTGTAGTAATAGGGGCTAAAATGGATCCTGATACTACCCGTGTGAAGTAATGTGTAAACACATCCTCGGGTAGACCATAAATCCGTGCCTGTTCCTCAAAAACATCTAGGTACTCGGTTACATTCAAGCCTGTAAACTTTCCTTTTTCTCTGAATACCGCTTGGACTACGTGAGCCCCTTGTTTCTCTATTACCATTTCCTTGAATATATCCTCCATCTCTCTTCTCTGCTCTGTCCTAGAATGTAGCACAAGGTCTAGCGTAAGTGGCTCAATTATTTCTCTAAGCTCTAAGTAGAGATGAGAGAAGAGGCCTGATGAGTCACGAGCCAGGAGGTAAAGGTCAGTCTAAGCTCTCTGATTTGTCTAGGCCAAAGTCTAGTCGAACTGTCCTCTCTTCGATTCCCAAGATTTCAATGTATTTTCCCCTCTTTCAATGAGAATTTGCTAATGTTTTCTAACGTTTTGTCTAAGCTAGAAAATCAGCAAATCCCTAATCTAAGCGGGGAAAAAAATTCACACACGTATGGACTAAACTAATGCAAAGTGTGGATGCTCAATCTCAAGCAGCAAGACAATCTTTATGTTTCAGCAGTGTGTGTGAAGCAATGCAAAATTTCAAATAACTTGAAGTGCTAGTACCTGAAATCTCTGTCCGATGCCGAGGTTCTTGTCTCTTCTTCTCAAGGAGTGGATGGCGTGTCGAGGATCACCGGGCAACCGCCTCGCTTCACGTCGGGTTCAGGTGTCGGGAAGAAGGAGGTCGTGGCGGGAAGCCGGCGCCTGGGGTTGGATCAGGCCCCGCTCTGGTGCGCCGTTCCCGCTGTCCTACGAGCGGCGTCTGCACGCTGGGCGCCTCGCCTGTGCTCTCCGGAGCGTGCGCGATCCTCGTACGCGTAAGACCCTTGCTCCTCGGAAGTGTCGAGATGTGCGTGCGTACACGACCGTAGGCGTCGAGAAAGAGACAAATCAGATACAACACTGATTCTCAAAATAACTGGGTCGGTGTGTATACAAACTCGATGATACAATAAAATCTGAACGATACAGTGATGCCCGCTACAGTGCGGGTCCGCGATACAAAAATCCGCTACAGTGCGGATCAGATAAATACAAATAAATGCCGCCAAGGTGTCGGGTCGGCTGGATATGATGTAGGCTTTCCGCTACAGTGCAGGAAGTCACCCTCGATCTCTGTCTTCTGGTCTTTGCGATTTAATCTTTTCTTCACTTTTCTTCGGTCCAAGCTTTTCTTCAAATCCTCACTTTGCAGCTCTTTACTTCAAAATCCACAATAATCTCTGATCACGCAGTAACCTGGAGGTGACAATCCACGAGCAAGATCCACGGGGTAGGGATGATGTTAGTACATTAAAGCATGTAAAAATTCACTCGTAAATTGAAGCATCATAGACTTTAATGAAATTCATTCTGAAATCAATTCTTCAAGTCAACTAGCATTCTCAAGCTCTGAAAACGAACTTTCAATTTGATTCATTGATGTACCTTTATCTTCATGAATAATTATCCTGGATATGGGTATGTCTTAACATTTTGAAAAGGGGTATAATCATAAATTTGATTTCAACACATCACAAAGTGTGTGATTATACATGCTTACGATTCATGCAACCACCATCCTTTTGACTTCCGTTTGCTTATCGAAAAAGTGTTTTTTCCCTTTTTTTTTTTTTTTTACGTGTTCTTGAAACAAAGCCAATTTGGATTCTTAGAATCATACCAAATTCATCACGTGCATCTATTGCGTGTAATCTCATCTCTCTCCCTATCTTTCTGGACACCGCCATAGCAGCACTCTCTCTCTCTCTCTACAAACATGAGTTTTCTGCAGCGCTCCATCTTCTGGAATCTGGACCTATAGCACCGACAGGAGTTTTCTCTCTCTGGCGAGTTCTCTCCAGGCGTCGACTCCATCTCCATCTACAGTCAGCGATAACAGCTCTCCAGCGCCCGATTTCTACTGCGTCGACTCCTTATCTTCCGTCTCTCTCCTCTCTCTACTGGATCGCCTGAGGCCCGCGTCTCTTTCTCTCTCCACTGACATGGATTCTCCACATTTTCTCTGCGCGCGTCGCCGTCGACCCCATCTCCTTCTCTCTCTGCCATATCAGCGCGCGTGAAAAGAATCCCCAAAAGCGCCGCCCTGGCTTCTCTCTATCCCTCTCTCTCTCCACCGAGACCAATTCCTTGTCTGTCGGTCGATTCTTTCTCTCTGTTTATCTCTTCACTGTCTCTCTCTCTTCTTGTGATCCACACGTGAGCGCCGCCAGGCAATGATCTCTCTCTATGCGCCTCCCGTCAGCCTGCCGCCAATTTTTGCTAGCCACCGACGTGATCTCTAATACGGAGTCTCTAGACTCTATCTCTCTCACTCGCGGATCTCAGCTACAGCGCCACCCAGCCGCCTCCTCCTCTCCGAACATCTCTGCCAAGTTCCAACCATACATCAGCAGTGGACATGCGCCGCCATTCAGACCATATTGCTCTCTCCCTTTGAACGTCTATACGTCGACTCTGCCAATCAGCTCTCCATATTTTTAGCCACACATGATGTTGTTCGATCATCGACATGAGATGTCTAGACATGTACAGACTTCCACCCTTAAAGTCGACTGTCCATCGCACTTCCTCAATTTCAAACTCGGCAGAAACAAGAATTCATATATACTCCAGGCAACTTTAGGTATTTTTGCACCCCCCCATAAAAAATTCCTAGCCAGAGAAATGGCCTGGCCCAATTGCTTTTTACTAGGCTGCCAGCAAGAAAGAAAATAAGTCAGAGAAGGGACGATATAATGTTTCAAAATAAAAGTTCTCTGAGACAGACTATTATCCACATAAGCCCATTTATGAGTTTTGGCTCTAAACTTATCAATCATCCAATTCCATCTCTGCTCGTTAGAGATGCCAAAACCCATAGGAATGCCTAGCAACCTAAATATAGTCCCTTTTTTAATTGATGCTGGTTTCTGTAAGCACTGTGGGAAAGAAGAGGATTTATTTATCAAATGTAAATCTGCTGTCAGATTCTGGATGGTAATCTGGTCCTTCTGTCAGATACAGGGGTTCAAAATTCCCAGTTGTAAAGATATTTTGATAGGAGAATCCTGTGGCATGGACATCCTTCTGTGGCAGATTTTAAGGAACCACTTCTTGTGGTATATATGGAAAAATAGGAATAGTGCCATTTTTAGTAAGAATTGTAAAGATTACTTTTACTCCTGTCTTCTGGGGTTAAAGAAAGTCCTTAGTTTCATCACCTCTTGTAAAGAACCTCATAAGGATCATATGAGCCCCTTTTTGGTTATGAAAAATAACCGATATAATGTTTGGAAAGCCAAACTCCTCCCCATGTACTCAAAACATAGGAGTGACATGATCACATTCCTTGATGATTATGCTGACTAGTACCTCAAGTGAGACCTCCCCCTCATTCTTGAGTAGTGGTCCTCTGATGTTGTAATTTTTTTTCTAGCATCAATTTTATACTTCCTGTTTTCTCAAAAAAAAAAAAAGAATTCATATATACAAACACCATTCATCTGAGTGAATTGGCATCCAATCTCTCTCTCCAACACGCATCATCCGCCAGCTACTCGCCATCTTTTTCTTTCACGTGGTTAATGAGTTATAACACATATACAAACACATTCAAGAAGCCCTCGCCCAATAATTTGATGCAGATTAGAGAACAATTACTGTCTCCTCAAATACGTATGGTAATGCTCAGATACATGCACATCCTCCATAGCATTATGAATAGGAAAGCAAACATGAATGGAGCACTCAGAACAAGGAGCATACCTGGAGGTGACAATCCACGAGCAAGATCCACGGGGTAGGGAAGAAACAAATGAATTAGCACTTATTTATAGGCCCCCCCCTTGGACTCACTTCTAGAACGTTCTAACCTCCTCAATGAACTTTCTATTTTTGGTAAACTTTTTAATTTTTCCCCTATACTATGGTTTTGGTTTCACACTGGATATTTACAATTTAATTGGTTTTTAGGGTTTGACCTACAAAAATCGCCATTTCCAAGGGTCCGACCTCGGGTTTTTGGTTGGGAAAATTAAGCGTTTGCTCACAATTATCTCAAACTCACCAATTCATGGATTTATTTACAGTTTCGGCCTAAACTCCAAGGGTTTCCAAGGGTTCAGGTCTACATAAAATAATATACTCATTAGATGAGTGCGGAGGAAACAACTTGGTCATGGTGTCAACAGGGAGGAGGGGACCATGATCCAATCCTTCCATAGGGAGGCGAAAGCCTATGGAAAACGTTTCTACAGTAATAACAACACAAGAGGGTAAACAAACAATGGGCCAACACTGCTCTGTAGCAGGTGTGGCAGCAATGGCAGAAATAATTTGCGCATGGAATGGTACGGCGAAACCCAACAAACCACCGTAATTTAAATTTTCCAGCAGATCGATTTGCTTTAGCATTATAGAATAACACAAGTTGGCCCACTGTAAAAATAGGGTTCTTGAGGAAACAATCATGGGTACAGGCTTGACGAAGCTGAACTTCTTGAAGAACCATAAAACTTTCCCAGCCGTGTTCATCCAAGGATCTGAGTGCATCCAATGGCAAAGATTCTTCCGACAGCAATTTCTGAGCTAAGGCCACGCGTAGGATCGGCACTTCTACTTCCATCGGTGCAATAGTTTCCAATCCATAAGCAAGCTTGAACGGAGTTGTTCTGGTTGCCACTTTCTATGTAGTCCGGTATGCTCATAATACGGTGGGTAAAAGTTGATCCCAACGTTCCCGAGACTCCAAGCTCAATTTGCAAAGCATATTTAACAGTGTCTTATTGGTGCTTTCAGCCAGACCATTAGCACGTGGATAGTATGATGAGCTAAATTTATGCAGAATTTGAAAAGTGTGAGTTATTACTTGCATTAAGTTGTTTGCAAAATGTGTTCCTTGATCCGTCACTATTTCCAGAGGTAATGCATAACGTGGGAAGACATCCTTCATCAAACATTTTGCCACCAAAACAGCTGTGGCAGAACGCAAAGCTCAAGCTTTTGCCCACCTGGTGGCATAATCTGTACAAGTCAATATATAGCGATTCTTGGTGAGGGTTGCTGGTGGTGTTATGGGGCCAATAAAATCGAGCCCCCACTTCTGAAAGGGTTCCAAAGGTAAGATAGGTTGAAGAGGAAAGAAGTGTCGTTGTAATGGCTATCTAGACCGTTCACAGACATCACACTACTGCACGAACTGAACCACATCTTTGTACATGGTAGGCCACCATAGCCCACTTTGCAGAATTTTCCGGTGAGTAAGAGGAGTTGCGAAATGTCCTCCCGAGGGTAATGATTGAGCCATAGCCATAACGGATTCTGCTTCATGTGGAGGGATACATCTAAGTAAAACACCAGTATGATCCATGTAATACAATGGACCTACAATCAACCATAATCGTCGACTGTAGACCGCAATTTCTCGGCGTAGAGCAGGGGGAGTATGAGGATAAAGACAGTCGTTGGTGAGGAAATTTAGTAATATATTATAATAGGAAGAAACAACAGGAGGGTCAGCTGAGTCTTCAGTAGTTGTCTCGGTAACATAAATTGCCGGTGTAGTGTCATCAACCCCTACCGGAGCCTCACCAGAATCCAATCAAGATAGAAAATCTTCCAAGGCATGTGCTGTGTCGGGTCGATGAATAACGTCATAGTCGAACTCCTGTAATAGTAAAACCCATCGAGCCAATCTACCACCAAAATATTGCTGCCGGACCAAGTACACGAGTGTGGCATGATCCACGTGGAAGGTGAATTTTCGGCCCAACAAATAATATTGGAACTTTTTAACAGAGTACACCAATCCAAGACATTCTCTCTCGGTCACTGAATAGTTTCTTTTATTAGGGGCTAATCGACGACTTGCATAATATACAGGCCGAAACCATTTGTCAATTTATTGCATGAGGACACTACCGATTGCAATATCTGACGCATCCATGAAGACATGAAACGGTCGTTCCCAATCAGGTGGTTGCAGGATCGGGGCCTGCGTCAATAAGACCTTCAACCGATCAAATGCATTTTGGCACTCTAGAGTCCATTCGTACTTCCGCGGAGCGCTAGTCATAAGCCGATTAAGTGGTGTTGCTAAATGAGCTAACCACCGTAAATGTCTGCCATGCCACTAGATTTGGCCGAGAAAGCGCATAAATTCTTTCTGTGTCGTGGGGACTGGTGCCTCCAACAGGGCGGCTACTTTATCCGGATCAACCTGTATTCCTTGTTGAGAGATAATATGTCCAAGCAACTTTCCACAAGAGACGCCAAAAATGGATTTGGTAGGATTTAAACATAATCTGTACTCTCGACATTTTTCAAAACAGCACCGTAAATGATACAGGTGCACCGAAGTCTTGCCAAATAAGGAAAAATCATCCAAATATACTTGTATAAAGGTAGTCAAATAGGGTGAAAAGACTTCTTGCATACATCATTGGAACGTACTTGGGGCATTCCTTAAAGCAAACCACATTACGGTGCAAGCATAGACACCCCAGTTCGTGATAAAAGCTATCTTCGGTATGTCCTATTCTGCCATCCTCACTTGATTATATCCACTGTACCCATCCAGAAAAGAAAACATCTCATGCCCTGCTACCCAATCGAGCATTGTATCGAGAAAGGGGAGACGAAACGGAACCGGTACAGTGACAGCATTCAAATTCCAATAATCAACACAGATACGCAACTGTTTATTTTTCTTTGGGACGATCACTATGGGAGATATCCACTCACCATGCTCAATTGGAACAATGAATCCCACCTTCAATAACCAATCAAGTTCTGCCTTGACCTGTGCTGCATAATTAGGGTTCATTCGGTAACTAGAGTGTTTGATTGGCCTCGCCTCCCGTTTGAGCACTACTCGATGTTCATAAATCTGCGAGTCAAGACCTTTCATGTCTCTATAATCCGAAGCAAAAACATCGAAGAATTCACGCAGGAGTTGTATCAAATCATCTTGAAATGTCTCTACTAATCATGCCTTAATCTTAACTAGTCGCAGGTTGACCGTATCACCCAAATTATATGTTACTAATTGATCTTCCGGTACATAAAATTGTCGAGGTTTTACCAAATCATTAGCTGGCTGCAAGAGTTGATGTAAGATGGTTTCATCCATAGCGACACTATCATCTGCTTCTACATCACTCATCACTGGTACAACCGTACAAGCTGTCGGACTCCACTTGTCTGCTACCGATTGGAGATCTACAGTACCTAATGAGATCAAATCCTTATTGGTCTTTAGGAACGCCTCTTCCTCATCATCAGATAATCCATCCAACATATTGTTAGTCGGCCGTCGGATTGGGACAGATGTAACGGAAATCTTGGCAGGACACGCCCGAAAGGTGGTTACGCACCTATTTGTACTTTCTATATAAAGCAATGAAAAGAAGTGCTCAAGAGTGCGATGTGATTTTGGCCTATTGTCATGATGTTTGTCTAGTTGTCTGTCTGAGTATTGATGTAGTGTTTGTTTTTTGCATAACCTCTGTGTTCTACGTTCTTATTCATATCTGGCTTTGTCTATCATTCTTGTGTCTACCGACGATCTTGGTACTGTTGATAATCTTCATAACATTCGAGAGATAACTATACTATCAATCTGAATGTTACTGTGTAACGATTGGAGTACTCAGAGTATCTTGGCGATCTTCTACGTAGACTAATGGTACTGTGTGTATCTGTATTTGTTACCTAGTGAACTCCGTTGAGATTGTGAGTTCCATTACTGTTGTCTGAGTAAGTTGTTTATGCATCTCTGTTGGATTGTGCTCATGCACTGTGTATTATGACTTCTTGAACATTTTGGTCAAGAATTGGCAAAATCCGAGCAACTGTGTTAGTGTTTTGATATTTGGACCTACACTGTGTTGTTATAAATATTGGCATCTGTCTGCCTGCGGAAAATTTAAGTACAGTAAAGATCTGCTAAGTTGATTACTGAGTTTCCAGTACTGTGTGTTGGACTCTCAAATTCTTTGCGTTACTGGGTTGTTTGATCGTTGAACCCGTTCTGTGAAGTTGATCGAATACCCTAGTTTCTGGTAATTCGAGTAAGTTTATACGTAGATGCAATATGGCATCTTAGCGCATTTGATACGTTGGTTGAGCTAAGACTGTGATGGTAAATTCTCAGTACGGCAATTTGATAGAGTTCTCAGCATTATTACCGTGCTGAGTGTGAATAGTACCTTTGGGAACCAAGTACAGGGCCTCTGTATAACAGATCCCTACCACTCCCAAGAACCCCCCCAAGAATCAGTTAAACGCCCTTCTGATAGTTAGAACGAAGCGTTTAACATTTAACAATATGGACCGGCTCCACTACACATGGTCATGCATGAAGATCACAGGGTTGCATAGCATCCAATTTGACTACATATTTATGGTGATTGTCTTTGAAAGTTAACTCTTGGGCTGACCAATCGTGTAAAACTTTGGCTTGCTTTAGGCATGGTTGACTGAAAATTAAATTGTAGTCGAGGCTGGATTCTGGTATAGGATTATAAAAGTCATCTTAAATGTGGTACCCTGCAAGGTAATGGGAATATTATGTACTAGTCCCACCGGATGGACTTGAGATTGATCTGCCATTCGCACAAAGAATTGTACGGGTTCAATTTGTGTCCAACCCAATTTCTTGCAGAATGCTGTCATTGCAATATTCACACCCAAACCGCCATCAATTAACACTTGAGTAATCTTTTGGTTTTTATGCCAGAGCGTGATCAATGGGAGTGAATGATCCATAGTAGAATCAATTTCCGGTTGTATGGTTGCGGTCGCCGGAGTACATGAAGGTTCCGGACTAACCTGGTGTTGAAATTGCTGCTTGACTCCTGGCACTAAGGAGAGCAACTATCCCAATGGGAGTGTGATTGAAGCCTTCGATAGTATATCCCATACCTAATCTGTTTGGGTCGTAATTCTCACCGATTCAGATGATCGAGGGACCTGTGTTACCGGAATTGGATCAGGAAACACAGTCGGCTTCTTGGTTGTCCATTGACTAGCCTTTACAAACATGCGTTGCTGCTCACGGATACCAGGCTCGAACACCTCAGCTACTGGTTGCAACTACTTACCCGATCTTGTCTACACTACAGCTGCTTGTGACTCCAATGGTGAAATATAAACCATGTTGGTCATTGGATTTTGTCGCTCCTTCTTCCTTTTGTCGTACTCTGCTGCCTCCTTGCAGAATCTACGGATGTGGCCAATCTCACCGCAAAAATGACATCGAGGGGGTGGAAGAGAGGTACCTTTTGCTGATGTACCCTCCTGCTATCGATTTGAATTGAAATTGGTATTCTATTGATCCCGATAATTCTTGTATCCTTGCGACTGATTGGTTTGCATCTGTGGCGGCACGTAATGAGTTGTTGGCTGACCTAGTTCCTGTTTAATGGCATTTACAGCTGCTCTACCTTGCACCTTGGCATTATACGTGCAGGTTTCCATTGAGTGTCCTGTTGTGTTATAGATGGCACAATACATCTGGTTGAGGGCACATGTAACACTGGTGTGCCCTAGATTTTTGCACTTGGTACAATACACCTGTTTGGCCGGATCATCAGCTACGTTCTTACTGGCTTTCAGCCATTCCAAGTCCTCTATAAATCCTCCAACTTTGTGCGCCAGTTGTAGGGCCATTGCAATTACTGCATCCAACGTCATTCCGCACACACAGCAAATGATCATGATTTGTCTTAACTGTGGATTCAGTCCGTTAATGAACCATTGGGTTATAACATCGTCTGGTAGATTAGCATGTGCCTGAGGCGGCTGCCTTAAGTGAGTTCGAAATAGTGTGGCATATTCCTGAACAATCTGATGTGGCTTCTGCCGATTGTTCTGCAAATAGTCAAAGATTTCGGCAAGATTTTTCTTCAATCGAGACCTCTGTAAAAACGCATCTCTCACATCATCATAGTTAGCGAAATAATTAATATCATACTCAGTCAACTATCTTGCTGCTTCATTAACTAAGGTGGCCTGAAATACGATGGCCTTGTACGTCGGGTCGGGTGGATGATTCAGCACTGCATAACTTATCTCGAATGTGCGGACATGTGCATCGGGATCATCCCCCGAAAATCCACCGAATTTGGTATATGTAACCCCAGTCGGAACCGCTCGAAGTGGAATGATTGGCTAGAGTTGATGTTGTTGTTACTGCTGGAACTGCGATTGTGGCTGTGGGGGTGTCTTCTGCTGTGACTGTGAACCACTCATGGTGCTATTGTGAGTAGTATTGTTGTTAGCTGTAGTTTGAGGAGGTGTCTCTTGTCCTTCAGAATCTGTATTATCAGACTGCTCATCTTCCAGCTTGACAATGGCGTTGAATCTCTTACTTATCTCCAAATCAAATAACATGTCCTCAGCATTGGTATCGAAACCAGAGAGGCTTGCCCCGAATAGTGGTGAACGTAATAAG
>CM035412.1:5299340-5324340 GCA_020310875.1 Ceratopteris richardii
CCAGTTCAATTCTTTGTCAGAATGGCCGATCAATCAAGAGTCCATCCCATAGGACTCGTACGAAATGTACTAATCACTGTACAAGGTACATTCAAGATGACCTTTGCCATACTAGACCTATCGGAATCCACTCTAGATTACAACCTTCTTTTCGGCCGACCTTGGCTGAAGCATGCGAAAGTAATACAGGACTGGTCTGCACAAGAGCTCACTTTTAAGGATGCAAATTGTAAATATGTGGTAAAACTAGATGCTATACAACCTTGCGAGTTACACGCTAGACCATATTTCGCTGAACCAGTCCATATGCTAGATGGATTATCAGATGATGAAGAAGAAGAGTTTCTGAAAAATAACATTGACTTGATCTCCTTAGGAACTGTTGATCTACAATCTGTTGTAGATAACTGGAACCCTGCAGTTTGCACGGTAATGACTGTAACAGAAGAAGATAAGAAGGAAGATACTACTGATATAGATGATGCTCAACTGCAACAACTTTTTAAGCCAGCAGACGACACAGAGAAGCCTCGACAATTTTATGTCCCAGAAGATCAGTTGATCACTTATAATTTAGGCGATAAAGATCATCTGCGTCCTATGAAAATAAAGCAAAACCTACCGGAAACATTTCAAGAAGGCTTAATCCAGCTACTCCGAGAATTCTCCGACGTCTTTGCATGGGATTACAAAGATATGAAAGGATTGGACCCACGCCTCTATCAACACAGAGTTATGTTGAAGCTGGAAGCCAAACCAAACAAACAACCCAGCTACCGGATGAATCCAAACTATGCATCATAGGTAAAGGTAGAACCTTGATAGGCTACTTAAAGTTGGATTCGTCATACCAGTAGAGCGTGCTGAATGGATCTCACCAATTGTTATCGTCCCAAAAAAGAATAAGCAATTGCGAATATGTGTAGATTACCGGAAACTGAACGCAGCTACATTGCCTGATCCTTTTCCGATCCCTTTTCTTGACACAATGCTTGATAGAGTAGCAGGACATGAAATGTATTCATTCTTAGATGGGTACAGTGGATATAATCAAGTCAGAATGGCTGAACAGGATATACCAAAGACTGTCTTCATTACCAATTGGGGTGTATTTGCTTGTATTGTTATGTGGTTTGGATTAAGAAACGCACCAAGTACATTTCAAAGATGTATGCAGGAGATATTTTCTCCTTATCTCACCTCTTTTATGCAAGTTTACCTTGACAATTTTTCAAATTTCGGTAAGATGATAGCACACCTGTTCCATTTACGGTGCTGCTTTCAGAAATGCAGAGAATACAAACTCTGTTTGAATCCAAACAAATCTGTGTTTGCGGTTTCATGTGGCAAGCTACTTGGTCACATTGTATCTGCACAAGGTATACAGATGGATCCAGATAAAATTTCGGCAATATTAGAAGCTCTGGTGCCCACTACACCGAAGGAAGTTATGCGCTTCATGGGCCAAGTAAGATGGCATGGACGACACTTACAGTGGCTTGCTCATTTGGCAATACCACTGAACAAGCTAATCACCAAGACTCCTCGAAAATTTGAATGGACCCAGGAATGCCAGATAGCATTTGATCGTTTAAAGAATTTATTAACACAAGTTCCCATCTTACAGCCACCGGACTGGGATCACCGATTTCATGTATTTGTTGATGCTTGAGATATAGCAATAGGAAGTGTTTTGATACAACAAATTGATAAATGGTTCAGACCAGTGTATTATGCAAGTTGAAGATTAGCCCCTGCTGAGAAGAATTACTCTGTAACAGAAAGAGAATGTCTAGGGCTAGTATATTCTGTCAAAAAATTGAGACATTACTTGCTGGGCCGTAAATTCATATTTCATGTAGATCATGCTGCACTTATCTATCTAGTTCGGCAACAACATCTAGGTGGTCGATTAGCACGATGGGTTCTACTTTTACAGGAATTTGACTATGAAGTCATTCATCGGCCAGGCAGTTCACATGCCTTAGCAGATTTCCTATCTCGCTTAGATTCCGGTGAAGCTACGGTAGGTATAGATGACACGACTCCAGCAATTTATAGCTCTGAGCCAACGAATGATGAACTTACAGACCCACCTACACCATCTACCTATTATGATCAGATCCTTACCTTTCTCACTGATGGTTGTCTTCCATCTCAGACTTCTACGGCAGTACGCAGGAAAAATGTAGTTTTTAGTCGAAGATTTCGGTTAATTGCTGGAGAACTATACTATGTAGATCATACCGGAATTTTACTTCGATGTATTCCACTGCATGAAGTTAACTCAGTTATTAGGTTGGCTCACTCGATTCCTTCCGGTGGCCATTTTGCAGCAGACTTAACATACCGGAAAATCTTGCAGAGTGGTCTCTGGTGGCCAACTATGTACAGAGATGTATCAGAGTTTGTCAAACAATGTGATACTTGTCAACGATCTGGACATCCCCTGCAACGTCATCTTTTTCCTCTGCAACCCATCTTACCATTGGAACCTTTCCACAAGTGGGGTCTAGATTTTATCGATCCGATTACACCTCCAATAGTCTTCAGTAACAATCATTACATATTGACCTGTACAGACTATGCAACCAGATGGGTAGAAGCCTAGGCTTTACAGTCTGCTACAGCTGTTGCGGTAGCAAAGTGTCTGCTAACCGATGTCGTTCCACGTTTTGGTTTACCACTAGAACTTGTTTCAGATCAAGGTACTCATTTTGTAAACAATTTAATGAAGGCACTTACACAGTCTTTCCAAGTCACACATAAGTTTAGTTCTCCTTATTATCCTTGTGCTAATGGGTTGGCCGAAAGTACAAACAAATCTCTGCTGAATATGCTTCGGAAATTGATCATGGAAGCATCGAAAAGATGGGATCAACTACTACCTGCAGTGTTATGGGCATACCGGACTACATACAAGGTAACAACAGGATTGACACCTTTCAAACTAGCTTACAGATTAGAAGCAATAGCACCAATGGAAATTGTTATACCAAGTTCACGAGTAGCAATCGCTCAGAAACTGCTACCGGAAGACTCATTGTCATTTCGGTTGGATACACTCAGAAAGTTAGACGAACGCCCTTACCAGCTACTCGCGCTGTCGTTGAGATTTGCTCTCCTCTCTCACTTGTGAAGGCCTACAAAAAACATATTTGGTGAAGGTAGCCCGAATTCCCCGAGAAGTCCAGGATGCATCAAGGATGTCAAAGGAAGGTCACATACAAAGTTTCAAAGAAATCAAGAAAGTCCATGGTAGCGGTCAAAGCTGGTCAAAGTTGGGAAATTAGGGCAAAAATTTCATTGTCACCAAATTAGATGAAAATCCATATACTTGTAAAGATTGTCAAAGGCAGTCTATAGCCCAAATTTCAGCACAAAATGGATTTTGTAGCACATTGATATGCTATGTTCATTTTGTAAAAATGTAATTTTTCTAGTTTGACCCTACAAATTCTTGTATAGAAATTTATCTTAGCCATATGGTTTGGCATCTATAAAGATCATATGTGGCTACATATTTGTACAAATTTTCAAGGCTATCAGAGCTTCCTAGAGACCTTAATGCCACCTTGCAAGCTTCCAAATGTAGTCAAACTTGTACAAGGGAGATTCAGATGGGAGTTTTTTCTGCATATTCCTGAAGGAGATCTTTGGAAACATAGTCCTACAAAGTTTTATCTTCATCAAAGCCTATTTGGAGGGTCAAAGAGTACAAAGTCCAGTTTCCAGGATCACCGCAGTTTTCTAGTTTAAGCAAATTGAAGGGTTGAAGGGCCACCACATGGCGAAAGCTGATTGAACCATGTTGTACGGTCAAGATGAGCTCATATTCAAGGGTGGAGATGCACTAAAGCATAAAGGAAGGAGGATCGACGAATTTTTTCCATAAAAGAAGACCTTTTTTACAATCAAAGATCAATAATGCAGCATTTCTCCAAAAATAGTGGCTTATCTTATCCGAATTGATGTCAGCACTGATCCGACGGTCCAGATCATCCCCAGATCCAATGGTGGAGAATGAGGGCGCCTAAATTTCACTCCTTTACACTAGATTTGATAGAAAGAACAATTCCAAGCCATTGATTTGATTAATCAAATGGTTGTAATCGAAAGTAGTGATCCTAGAGTTGAGAGTTGATTTCTCTAGATCCAAGGGCCCAAATTCATTCAAAAAACTATATAAACCCCCTTCCAAACTCCTAGAGCATCATTGTTAGGCATCCATAGGGCTCATGCTAGCTTACGGTTTCCTTGAGACGATCACCCTCGGTTGAGCGAGTGACGATCCAAGGTGAGCTAGTATGAGTATAGAACCTAGTTTCAAATTTAAGTTAGAACTCCAATCTAGGATAGGCTCTTGAAACCAGCATCTCTATCTTGACTCACCCTCGGTGGAGCGTGTGAGTGAGTTAGAGCTGATTTTAATGAGTCTTAGACTTCTTTAGTTAGACGTTACGAGCCTAGACAGACATAGGGTCACTGGAGTGGAACTCACCTTCTTACGTGTGACATTCGGTTGAACTGTCATGGTTTGAGGGTCGGAACCACCTTTGATCAATAGACTGCTTAGCATGACGTACCACGACGATCTTTTACATGTAACTTAATTCAAATTCTTTTAATTCATGTCACTTGTCACTTGTCTCTTGTCGCCTCTCTCAGTCTCTTAAGTATTTTTACATGTCTTCTATTTCTTCTATGTGTGAGAAGGTGTTGGAAAACAATGTCCCAATAACAAAATGGTCTAGCATCCAACTCCTTGTATACATTATACAATTTGCTCTTCAAAATCTACGGGCGCTCACAGGAATTATAGCTACGGGTTTAGTACTTGCTACAACACAACAGCGTGGGCACGTGGATAGAGCATATGGCTTCTAATGAACCCACCCGGGTTCAAGTCCTCTAATCGGCAGCGGCGCAATTCGTGAAGCTTTTTATGCTTTTATCAATTAAACGATGACGATAGACGGACGGACATCGTTTTTGCTTTATTAAGATCGCATAGCGATCGTGGAGATCGTGGCTTTATTCGTTTTATTATGAGCTTTTCAAAGTTATACAACTACTATAAAAGAAGAGCCTCATGATCACTTGAATCATCCTTCACCTAGGATCAACACAAGCTTTCTAGAGCTTGGACCTCAATAGAGGTGGTGTTTCTTCTAGCACATGGGGCAGCCATGGTGCTAACTTGAAGCATGTTGAGGAGCAGCTATGGAGTTCTTCTTGGTGATTCTTCTTCTTGGAGAAGATGAAGAGTGTGCTCACACTCTACCTCATGGAGAGGAGGTTATCTCTTGTTCATGGCAAGAAGACTTGGTCATTAGCAGCTTGAAGGTGAGGATCGCCCATCTACATAATGCCTTTGAAGATTGTCTTCCACAGGAAGATATTAGGTTGAAGATTCTCTTCTACAAGAAGATGTCTGGCTACTTCAAAGACATTGGATGGGACCATCTACATGGCGTATTTGAAGATCATCTTCTACACGAAGATGTTAGGTTGAAGATTGTCTTCTACAAGAAGATGTCTAGCTACTTCAAAGACATTGGATGGAGTTTAACATAAGATTCACATCTTATGTTAAAGTATTCAGGTACATATTCTCTTTATGCACACAGGTACTACTTGAAGTTTATGGAGGCTGTGGCGTTCATATCAGGAGGAGTCCTATTCGGCATAGGTACAAGAGAATCAGTACTTATATGCTTTATGCATATTTGATGAGGTGTTTAAGAAGGTGTGTTCACATGAGTTTGAGGATTTCAGTTCACACTGATCCTTCCTCTTTCAGTCACTCATATTCACTCTTCTATAACCTATAAGGTCACACATCTCATGTATATTCAGATTACTGCCCACACATCTGAATATGTTTGTTACATTGTACATTCACTCATACATCCATTTCTCATCACATAGAATGGTTGAGAATTTTGCTCCCACATTGTACATTGAACATTGGAATATATGATACTATGAGTAAGCGATGGCTTACGTAACACCTTACACATGTCGTCTATTCTTTCTCTATATTTATCTCATCATTTGTATGATTAAGTTGTGATATGTTCATGTTTTGTCAATATGGAAGATTGCTGGAATTAATGTTGTACATGACTGGAACTATGGAACCATGGACCTGTGACATGAGCCTAAGGGCCTACCTCACTTCCAACATTTGGTATCAGAGCCAATAGCTTTGGTATCAGAGCACTAAGGTTTTGGTTACAGAACTTTAGATCTTTGGCATCAATGCATTAAGGCTCATTCATAATCCGAGGTTCCTAGACTTCCAGATTTACAACATATGATTTGAAAGCATCTTCTAACATTTGACATTTGACATACACACTTAATCTAGATGAGTAGAGATTTGAGAATTAGACAATTCAGTTACATGTGTATTCATCAGTGTGGAGTATGAAGTTGATGATCTGTTAGCAGCCGAATATTTTTGAAGAGTATGCAAATACTTTACAAAAGTATTGTTTGAAGACCCAGAATTGATGAAGAGAAGACTACTTCAAATTCAAGGAAGAACAATGGTTTAGAGAAGATGAAGGAATCAGATCAACATCAAATCACAGGTATCAGTTTCTACTATCAGATTATCATTTGCAGGTCATATCTTAGAAGAGCAGTTATGAAGAGATTTGAAGAAATTCAAGGATTGCTTTTATAAACTTTCATTATTTGAAAGTTAAAGGCTACATCGAAACAGGTATCTAGAGGTTTTTCTAGAGAGTTTTGAGAGATCTCTTTCATGGCAAGAAAGTTCATCTAAGAAGACAAATGCGAAGATGAGATGAGTTTTTTCAGCCAATTTTCTATTGTAAGTTGGTTGGATATCAAGGTACAAATGTATCTAGAGAAGGTAACTCTAGAAGGGCAATTCATCATTCAGACAACGATTGGTGAATTTAGTCGTTTCAGACATTTGAAGCAGAATTTTTTATTCAAAGATATGAGGAGATGATAAAACATGATTCTATATTCACTTCCATTTGTATACCATGGTTGTTTTATCTCTTACTCTTAACATTAGAGGAAGAGAAAAGTTCATTCGAAGAAGTCAAAAGTGTTTGCTACTTCAAGATGAAGATAACAAAAGGTATGGAAGAGAAGTTTGAAGATGTTGATATCATCAGATGGAAGAAAGATGCAGAAGAAGAAAGTCCATCATTTCCAAAAGAAAAGTAAGGCTTCCTTTTCTCATATATTTTCCATATACTTTTTCTATTTTATCCTCTACACCCAAAGACAAGTCTACGAGAACATCTTGTTTAAAGAAGAAGCAGTTTCTTGTTTTGCATTACACTTGGTCATGATTTAGTAGATTTGACAAAGAATTGCATTGAGAGAAAGAAAAGCAGCAGATATATGTTTTAACTCATATATGTATGAGTTATGTTTTAGTTGAAGCTTTTAAGCGGGCAGCTTATATGTTCCCTCAAAGAATTCTTGAAGTGTCAATACAGAGCTACTTGATATATGACAAGTTGCAGAGAAGTATATTTCTTCTTTATCTAACTCTTGAGGTAAAAGAGTTTTTTGTAAGCAAATGTTGAAGACTTGGGTTGAGGTTTTATGTTTGGAAAAGGTTACCTCATACTCAGTATTTTCAGAAACTTCAGAAAATTCAGATTTGTTGATGTACCAGTCAGTTGAAGAATCTACTTTTTATGATTGCCTTGATTTTTTGGATACATGCTTGTATTCAAAAAGGTGTTCCATCATATCCTATCACTTGATTGAAAAGTGGAGTTAGCCAAAAGAAAATCAAGCAGGTACTATCACATTTCACCCGGGTAAAATATGAAAGTTATGAAGTATCAACTTGCAGCTTTTGGAGTTCTCAAGGTGAGAAGTTTGTCCACTTATGTTTCAAGTAGGAATTACATATTCCTTGAAGGATTTGTTTGAAGAAAAGTTTTACAACTTTTTGAGAAGCATGGACACTTGGAGACATTCAGGAAGTAAATCAAACATTCAGTCATGAAGGTTTGATAAGAGCAGATTCTACACAGGAGAGATCATTGATCTTGAATGATCTTGTATGATCTTGAGCATTTATGAGTCGGTTGTCTATCCTTTGTTTATGAAGATTCTTAACATTGGAAGAAGTCACTCAAAGATTCAGATTCTATCAAATTTGTGTTGCAGAGAGATAGAAGATACTTGTTATGTTACAGAAGGTTATGAATCCTATAAAGCTTTCAGCAAGGTTTTGCTATGTTAGGATCAGCTAACCTTATTCTAGATTTTGGAAAGCTGAGGAATGACATGGAAAGCTATTGGCATCTGATCAATGCTAATAAAAAGGGTTCAGAGATTTTGTTTCAGATACAGGTATTGGTCACTGAACATCAGATTTATGAAGGAAGACGTTCCACATTTCATAAAGTCTGATATATTTGAAGAATACTGGATACTAGTGTTAAGTCATCCAGGGGGGTGATGAAACATGAAAGACTTATTTTCAGCCATATGTGAAAGAATGCAGAATCATACCTACAGGTATTCCTATTTCAGGTATTCCTATATTTCCTTTGTCAGGTTCTCTTTATGTTCCAGCTTTGAAAGAAGAAGGAAGAAGAAGAATATTTGGAGAAAGTTCCTGTTAGGATGTTCCTGTTCAGGAAAAGGTTCCAAAATTCTATTGAAGAGAAGCTTGATATTTCAGAAAGGTTTATTTCAGAAGTGCGCACATATATGGTTATACCAAGTTCTGAAGGAAAGAGGTATGAAGGATTTAAAGGATGAAGACATGATGATATCATAGCTTCTTTGACTCATATTTCAGTTGATTTCAATTGAGTTGAGTTGATTTGACTTGAGTACAGTCAAAGATGAACCAGCAGTGTTCATAATACACTAAGTTGTGAATTAACAGTCACAGGTTCCAGGATTCAGTTCTTGATTTTGTTTAGTGTATTTACATGACGCAGCAGAAGTACATTGAGAAATCTTTTTCGAAAGGTAAATGCAAATATATGGATCCTAGTGTACGTTTTCAGGTTTTTGAAAACAGGAGATAGCAGGTTCAGAAGTCAGTTCATGCTATATTTGTTGTCAAGCAGTGATTGCTTGATGGAAACACTATTGGATATCTAGTTTGCATATTTTCTCAAGTATTATGGTTCATATTCAGCAAGTTCAAGTTTTTGAAGGAAATTCAAATTCAGTTTTGAAGAACAAGTTCTGAAGTGCGGGAGTACAAGCTTGAAACTTGTGGTTGTTTGCAACTTTGATAGTTTGCAGATTCAGCCAGAATGTACCATTGTGACATTGCAGGGGGGATTGTTGGAAAACAATGTCCCAATAACAAAATGGTCTAGCATCCAACTCCTTGTATACATTATACAATTTGCTCTTCAAAATCTACGGGCGCTCACAGGAATTATAGCTACGGGTTTAGTACTTGCTACAACACAACAGCGTGGGCACGTGGATAGAGCATATGGCTTCTAATGAACCCACCCGGGTTCAAGTCCTCTAATCGGCAGCGGCGCAATTCGTGAAGCTTTTTATGCTTTTATCAATTAAACGATGACGATAGACGGACGGACATCGTTTTTGCTTTATTAAGATCGCATAGCGATCGTGGAGATCGTGGCTTTATTCGTTTTATTATGAGCTTTTCAAAGTTATACAACTACTATAAAAGAAGAGCCTCATGATCACTTGAATCATCCTTCACCTAGGATCAACACAAGCTTTCTAGAGCTTGGACCTCAATAGAGGTGGTGTTTCTTCTAGCACATGGGGCAGCCATGGTGCTAACTTGAAGCATGTTGAGGAGCAGCTATGGAGTTCTTCTTGGTGATTCTTCTTCTTGGAGAAGATGAAGAGTGTGCTCACACTCTACCTCATGGAGAGGAGGTTATCTCTTGTTCATGGCAAGAAGACTTGGTCATTAGCAGCTTGAAGGTGAGGATCGCCCATCTACATAATGCCTTTGAAGATTGTCTTCCACAGGAAGATATTAGGTTGAAGATTCTCTTCTACAAGAAGATGTCTGGCTACTTCAAAGACATTGGATGGGACCATCTACATGGCGTATTTGAAGATCATCTTCTACACGAAGATGTTAGGTTGAAGATTGTCTTCTACAAGAAGATGTCTAGCTACTTCAAAGACATTGGATGGAGTTTAACATAAGATTCACATCTTATGTTAAAGTATTCAGGTACATATTCTCTTTATGCACACAGGTACTACTTGAAGTTTATGGAGGCTGTGGCGTTCATATCAGGAGGAGTCCTATTCGGCATAGGTACAAGAGAATCAGTACTTATATGCTTTATGCATATTTGATGAGGTGTTTAAGAAGGTGTGTTCACATGAGTTTGAGGATTTCAGTTCACACTGATCCTTCCTCTTTCAGTCACTCATATTCACTCTTCTATAACCTATAAGGTCACACATCTCATGTATATTCAGATTACTGCCCACACATCTGAATATGTTTGTTACATTGTACATTCACTCATACATCCATTTCTCATCACATAGAATGGTTGAGAATTTTGCTCCCACATTGTACATTGAACATTGGAATATATGATACTATGAGTAAGCGATGGCTTACGTAACACCTTACACATGTCGTCTATTCTTTCTCTATATTTATCTCATCATTTGTATGATTAAGTTGTGATATGTTCATGTTTTGTCAATATGGAAGATTGCTGGAATTAATGTTGTACATGACTGGAACTATGGAACCATGGACCTGTGACATGAGCCTAAGGGCCTACCTCACTTCCAACAGAAGGCACCGCAATATTGCGTTGAACCAGTGAGGATGTTTCTTTGAGCTTGTGAGTAAAATCCATCATCATAATTCACTTGCATGCATATAATCCATACAAATCCATACATATTTATTAGTTTCTGAAAGTGTATAAGAAGCTCCAATATTGGACCATTCTTCCTTTCGAAACTGATTTATGTGTAAGGATTCCATCTATTCTCGTCATGCATACATATCATCCAAAGACGGCTATACATATGGATTAGAATTAGGAAGTGTTTAAGAAGCTCCTCCAATGGACCATTCTTCCTTCCAAATTTGATTCGTGTGTATGGTTCTCTTTCATTCTTATCATTCATGTCATCAACTTAACTTGCACACCTACATTCCCATTCCCATAATTATTTCAACATCTCTCTCTTCTCCATACTCAACATTAATTTCACCTTCACATCTTTAAACCTTCCAACATTCATTAGCTTCATACACCCTGTGTGTGCCACGACCGGACCCGATCCACCCGGATTGCGATCACCTCCACATTTGAACCCGACGTGAAACGCTTCGTGGCATTTGCTTCTGATCTTGTTGGGAGGTTGTGATCCATATCCTTTGTTTCATATTTTTCATCCTCATCATATCATCATCATCAGTCTTGAGTGTTGCACTGGATTTCTCACAGTATCGTGCACATCTTCGTCGTGAAGTAAACGCATTTGTGAGAGATCTAGAGCATCGTGCATCACTTGCTTATTCACATAAGATGGAGGAAGGATTCAAATCCCTTATTGTTGAGAAACAAGGCCAAAGAATAGTCTCTTTTATGTTGAGAGAGAAGGGAAAATTCAATGGCATCAACATCACAAGCTACTTAGATTTGTTTGAAGAGCAAGCTATGATTTTTGGTCTTCCCGAAGATCTTTTGATATCATTCTTTGAACGAATTGTTGATAGCTCTATCATAAACCGTGTCACTCAATATGATAGTCTTCCTTGGAGTGATTTTAGAAAGGAGATGCTCAAAGAATTCTATCTTGAAGATTATAGCCAACATAATCGGGATGGATTCTTACGATGGGTCAATTCTCCAAAGCCTAGTAGCTCTATTACTCACTTACAAAATGAGTATATTAGACGCTATGAACAACTTCCTGATGAGGATAAGATAACTTTGGAACCTCATCTTGTGATCAATTTTCTTAAGCTTCTTCATCCTGAAACTTGTAGGGAAGTTGAACGGCGATTAGAAGAACCAGATAAGCGCTATGGTCTTACTGACAATTGGCAAAAAGTGCGTAAAGTAGTAGAGGCTGTAGCCCATAGACATCAAAGACAATCCATGCTTTATGAGCAAACTAGTCTTCCTCAAGCTAGCCTTCCACAAACTAAGGAGCAAGTTAGAGAACAATCCCATGCTATGCTTTTTGACTCTACTCCTATTCCTCAAATGATGGAGCCTACTCAAGGTTTTAAAGTAGAGCCAAATAAAAGTGTAGTTGAACAATCTCAAGTGGATATTCTCACTAAGCAAATGGAAAGTCTTATTGCTACACAATCCAATTTGGCCAAGACTATAGATGCTTTACAATCTAGTTACACCAAAACTTTCCAAAATCAAATGAACCCAATGACTTTTCAAGAGCCTAATCAACATGTTATAGCTACCAATCAAAATCCACAAGTAGCTCCTACTCAAGCATATCAAGTTCCTCCAATGCAAAATCCTCATCCTCATGTGCAAAATCCTCAAATGTATCAAAACATGTATCCTCAAGCTTCACAAATAGCTTTTCAAAATCCTCAAAATCAAAATTTTCAAAATCATCAACCGTATAATATGGAAACTCCTCTTGCACCTCAAGTACCACATGTTGCTCCCCAAGCTCCTCAAATACATCAATTGCCTTATCAAAATCCTAATTATCCTATTCAAGCAATACCTTATCAACAAAATCCTCAATTTCAAAATTTCCCACCACAAGTTAATCAAAATCCTCAAAATCAAAATGGTTTTGTGCGTGGCCCTCGTAGGTGTCCTTGGTGTGATTCGTTAGAGCACTTTTTGAGAGATTGTGAACTATTGAAGGCTGCTAAGGAGCAACAACTAGTAATAGACATAGACAAGAAAATCTATGACTATCGATCTACGCTACCTTTGCAAGGAAATTATGGTAAGGGAGGAATGAAAAAACACTATGAAAATATAACCATAACGGATGTAGGAACTAGAGGAGTGAAACTAGAAGCTCTTGATGAACAAGTGGAATCAAGTAAACCCACAAAGCAAGGTGATTTTTCCATAGAGGCTTTAGTAAGAGCACGAGATGAGATTAGGAGAATAACGGCTTGGGAGTCACCGATAGAAGATCAATCTCTTATTTCTCACATATCCAATGTAGAAGAAAAACGAAAAAGAGATGAAGCTGAGCCTAGTGAAAGAAGAGTGACTCGAAAACAAACCTCACAGGGAATAGAAACAATCATAGAGCAAGGAGAAACATCACAATCCAAAGATAAAAAACAAGAATCAAAACCCAATGAACAGAAACAAGAGGAGAAACAAAAAGGAAAGAAGACAAAGCAAAGAAAAACAGAACCAAAGCCTTTAGATAAACAAGAACAATCAAAACAAACTGAAAACCAAACACGAGAACATGAACAAAAACAAGACCCTGAGCAAAAACAAAAGAAACCAAAGAGAAAACCTAAAGCCATCTTGATTTCAGAAATTGAGAGAAAAATAGATCCTATGGAGATTTTAGATGACATTTTGCTTAAGAGTCAAGTGACTATGTCTTTAGAACAAGTTTTCTCTATTGCAAAGCCTGTTTTTAAAGATAACTTTATCGGCCTAATTAAAAGGAAGAGGTTTCCGCTTAATCTAGATACTGAGATGCAAGATTCTCTAGATCAAGATCAAGCTATGAATGAAGCCTTAAACTTTGATGAATCTGATGAAGAGAACTTTGATGATGATGAAGTAAATGTTAATAAAAATTTCTTAGGACCTATTCAACCTGACCATGAAAATCATGAAAACAATCCTGAAAGTCACTTTAAAAGAACATTTTGGTCTAGAGGTACATCAGAGATGCATGTTAAAATAGGAAATGATAAGAACACTATCACTGTAAATGCATTAGTAGATTCCGGCTCTGAAATCAATATGATTTCAAGAGAAGTCTATAATAAGTTTCGATGGCCCATAGATAAAGATTGTGGATGGCGTATGAGAACTGCAGATAATGGTGTAGGTACCCTGTATGGAGCTTGTGCTAGTGTGCCCATATCCATAGGAGGAATCACAGAAGAATTTCACTTTTTTATTCAAGATAACTGCTCCTATGAAGTTCTCTTAGGTCAACCCTTTATTTGTGAGAGTCCTATGGAAACTAAAGCCATGGATGATGGGTCTACCTATGCTAGATTCAAGTCTAAGGATGGAATGCAATCACTTCAAGTCATGACAGTAGGAGTGAATCATCCTAGGAATCGATTGTCAATTAGAAAGAAACCTATTGTTACTCAAGGTCATGAGCATGCTTGTAGTGATTGTGCACCTCGATTCATGTTTGGAGCTACATATGATCAAAATTTCGGATAGAATCCATTGTTGAGCGGGACAACAGTGGATATTGGTTTGACATCTCGCAGCCAACCAACCTGTTCAATAGTTTGTCACTTTGTTTTCCACATTCTAGATTAGATTTTCTTCATAAGAGTCAATTGTCCAAGTCTTTTATCCAAAAAACCCAAAAAAATTATAAAAACAACAAAATCATGGAACATGATGAGAACATTGAGCATGTGATTGAGACATCTCATTGTTTCTCTACTCTTGAGGAGTTAGAGTTATGTCTTCAACAAAATTCTAATTCCCATATTATTCTTATTTCTTCCCTTGATGAGTATGCTCTAATCCAAGAGTATGCTCTCAATGTTGACAAGTGCTCAAAATTTAACCAAACACATGATGCCTTAGTTGAAAGAAAGTACAAAACTGTAGACAAAAAAATCAAACCCATAGCTCAACCATTACCTCAAGGAAGTAATGAAAAAATTATTGATGTGAAAAATGATCCAACTCTTCGGGATAAGAAAAACATAGGACATACATTCACGGATGAGACAATCAAACAGGTGAAAATTGGTAGAGATGATGACTTTCTTTTGCCAGCAGAGAGAGATAAATTTGAGAGAGTCATACGTAGCCATGGAAAAGCCTTTACTATGTATCCTCATGAGATTGGTTGTGTAGATCCTAAGCTAGTTGCACCCATGATAATCTTTACTATTCCACATATTCCATGGAATCTTCGTCCTATACCTGTTCCAAAGGCTCACTTACCTGAGCTAATGAAACTACTTAAGGAGAAGATAAACATGAGAATTTTAGAGCCATCTTTTGCACCTTACTCAAACAGATGGTTCACTGTGCCTAAAAAGAATGGGAAACTACGTTTTATTCAAGATCTCCAACCTGTCAATAAAGTCACCATAAGGAATGTAGGAACAGGACCCATTGTAGATGAGTTTGTTGAATCATTTTCAGGACATTCTATATATTCAATGGGTGATTTATATTCGGGATATGACCAATTCCAATTAGCAATTGATAGTCGTGACATAACCACAATGAAAACTCCTTTAGGCTTAGTGCGAATGTGTACTTTACCTCAAGGAGCGACCAATTCTGTGGCTCATATGATGAGTGCTATGAATATGGTCTTACATGATTTTATCCCTCATATAACTATGCCATTCATTGATGATATTCCAATTAAAGGGAGTGAGGAACGTGTAAAGGACATTACTTTAGATTCATCTGGATGTCGTAAATTTGTTCTTGACCATATCTCTGATTGTGAAAGAATATTTCAACGATTTGAAGAGGTAGGTCTCACATTTTCCATAGAGAAATCTGTTTTTGGTGTCAACGAGGTGCTTATTGTTGGACATTTATGTGGCCATTATGGTCGAAAGCCATACCCACAAAAAGTTGATGCCATTAGCAAGATTTCTGAAACATGTAACAATGTGAGTGAGGTACGTAGATTTCTTGGTGCTTGCATCTTTTATGTTATTTGGATCCCACACTTTGCTCATGTTGCTGATTGTCTTTATGACTTGTTGAGGAAGAAACAAAAATTTATTTGGACTGACAAACACACTCAAGCTATGCGTAAATTGAAGAAATTATTGCTTGAAGCTCCCATCCTTAAGCGTGTAGACTATTCTTCTAACAAACCTATTATATTGACTGTTGATACTAGTCCTATTGGTATAGGTTGGGTTATAAGTCAAGATGATAGTGAAGGGAATAGATATGCAATTAGGTTTGGTGCCAAAATTATACATGAAACACAACGAAAATATCCACAGATCAAACGAGAACTATGGGGTATGGTAACAGCTTTGAAAACTGACAAAGAATATTTCATTGGTGCAAATGTCAAAGTTGAGACTGATTGTTTGCCTCTCATTGGAATGATAGCCAATTGTTCATCTCCTGATATAGCCATGCTTAGATGGATCTCATATATTAAGTTCATAAATCCTGAGTTAGTTCATATTTCAGGTAAGTCAAACTCAGTTGCTGATATGTTATCGAGAGCTAGATTTGATGATGATCTTGAAAGTGATTTAATAAAGAATGTGAATTTAGTTGACTATGTTCCACATATATATGAGTATGAGAAATTTCATGAGTCTGAGTACGAAGATGAATGGAGAGACATAGGAAAGTATCTCAGTACACTACAACCATTACCTAGCTGGACTACGAATAGATTCCGTAACATTAGGAAATGAGCTTATAACTTTTTCCTATGTAATGGTTATCTTTGGAAACATGCTAAGGGTAAGGTTAAGAATCCACAACGAGTCCTAGGAAAACGAGGTCTTCAATTGCAAGTAATGATCTCTTTGCAACCCCCGCCCCCGCCGGACCCTCCATCCCTCGCCTTGCCCCGCGCAGTCCCCCCCCCCAACCCCGCACCCACCAGACCCTCCATCCCCTGCCCAGCCCCGCGCAGTCCCCCCCCCCTACAACCCCGCCCCGTACTCCTTCTCTCCCCCGGCCCCATGAGTTTCTCTCTTCCCCCTCCCCATGTAGTTCCCCCGTCCCGCAAGCCACTGCAGTCCCGCAGCTTCCTCCCCCCACTGCCACCCCCGCTGCCACCCCCATTCCTACTCATGCCCCCTGCTACCCCCCCATTACCACCTGCTTGTACCCCTGCCGCCCACCTGCACCCCTGCACCCCCATTCCCACCTACGCCCCTGCTGCCACCCCCCCGCTGCCACCCCCATTCCTACCCCACCCCCGTTGCCACCCCATACCCCGCTGACAATAGCCCTCGCAATCCCCACATCCACCCGCAGCCTTTCCCCCGCCTCCTTTCCTCCTCATGCCTCCATCTCCCCCCACCTTCAACCACCACCTTCGGCCATGCCTCCCTCACTCCCTCACTCGCCGTGCTCCATACGGATGAATTCAATTTTGAGGCAATAACAGGCCTGTGATGCCCTTAGATGTTCTGGGCCGCACGCCCGCTACACGGATGAATTCAACGAGTTTACCACCTTGGCCGATAGGCCCAGGTAATCTTTTGAAATATCATCGTGATGGGGATAGATCATTGCAAGTATTGATCTTCGACGAGAAAATCCTAAACCCTCCCACTCCTCAAACCACACCAACCACCATCCCCCTTATCTTTTCCTCCACAACCCCCCACAACCTCCACAACCTCTAACCCACAACCTCCTACACCCCTCCACAACCCCCCACAAACCCCACAAACCCACAACCTCCCACACCCCTCCACAACCCCCCACAAACCCCACAAACCCCCAACCTCCCACACCCCTCCACAACCCCCCACAAACCCCACAAACCCCAACCTCCCACACCCCTCCACAACCCCCCACAAACCCCACAAACCCACAACCCCCCAAGACCTCTCACCCACAACCTCCCACACCCCTCCACAACCCCCCACAAACCCCACAAACCCACAACCTCCCACACCCCTCCACAACTCCCCACAAACCCACAACCCTCCACGACCTCTCACCCACAACCTTCCGCACCCCTCCACAACCCCCCACAAACCCACAACCTCCCACACCCCTCCACAACCCCCCACAAACCCCACAAACCCACAACCTCCCACACTCCTCAACAACCCCCCACAAACCACCTCCCACACCGCCCAGTCAATATGTTAGGATCAAAAGCTACTACAAACATTATGTGAAGGACCTGCTTCTCAGGGTCATTCAAATATCATGGGCGGCACAAAATGAGGATCTTAGCTTGCATGCAAAATAAGTGTACGTGGTAAAAGTGAAGGTGGAGAAATGATTCTTGCCGCCAACCATTCATGATGATTGCCTATTTTTGAGGATCCAATTCAAGAGTGGTGGCATATTTGATTCAAGAGTTGTGTTCATTGTATGGATTGGATGAATCTCTTGTAATGATATTGTTTAGTTCTAGAGTGGCATGGTAGCCGAGAGCACCAATTTTAGAGCATTTCTTTTGCCTATGTTGTAATCATCCATTCGAACTAAGGAGTGATTGGTCTTCCTTTATTGTCATTTGTCATTAATATTTTTTTGAGTATTCACAACTCTGTGCAATCATTGATATCTGCTTGCTCACAGAAGTGTTGAAGGGTATATTTCCCTAAGGAGAACCTCCCTTGAGTAGGTGAAGTACTGGAGTGCTTGTTGCATGCTCCTGTTTAAAGTAGATACCCCAGTACCTCCTCTAGAGTTTGGCACGCCCAGTGGGACCCTTGCATTTCTATGAGAGACCCTAAACCCTAAACCCCCTCCCTCTCTCTCCCCTTGCCACGTCCTTCTCTCTCTCTCTCTCTCACACACTCTCTCTCTCTCTCTCTCTCTCTCTCTCTCTTTCTCTTTCTCTCTCTCTCTCTCTCTCTCTCTCTCTCTCTCTCTCTCTCTCTCTCTCTCTTTGCAGCCCCTACCCCCTCCGGACCCTCCATCCCTCGCCCCGCCCCACGTAGTCCCCCCCGCACCCCCCAGACCCTCCATCCCCCGCCCCCACCCCGTGCAGTCCTCCCCGCAACCCCCGCCCTCCCCGCGCACTTCATGCGCCCTGTCTGCCATTGGAGTTTTGCAGCTCCCTCCCCCCACTGCCACCCCCCGCAACCACCCCCCGCTACCACCCCCATTCCTACCCATGCCCCCTGCTACCCGCCCATTCGCACCTGCCTGCACCCCTGTCGACCGCCCCTGCCCACCCCCCCCCATTCCCACCTGCACCCCTGCCCCCCATTCCCACCTGTGCCCCTGCTGCCACCCTCCGCTGCCACCCCCATTCCTACCCCACCCCCGCTGCCACCCCATACCCCGCTGACAATAGCCCTCGCAATCCTCACATCCACCCGCAGCCTTCCCCCCCCCCTCGCCTCCTTTCCTCCCCATCCCTCCATCTCCCCCCACCTTCGACCACCACCCTCGGCCATGCCTCCCTCAATCCCTTACTCGAAGCGCTCCATACGGATGGATTCAATTTTGATGCAATAACAGGTCTGTGATGCCCTTAGATGTTCTAGGCTGCATGCCCACTACACGGATGAATTCAACAAGTTTACCACCTTGGCTGATAGGCCCGGGTAATCTTTTGAAATTTCATCATGATGGGGATAGATCATTGCAAGTATTGATCTTCGATGAGAAATTCCTAAACCCTCCCACTCCTCCCACCACACCAACCACCATCCCCCTCATCTTTTCCTCCACAAACCCCCACAACCTCCACAACCTCTAACCCACAACCTCCCATACCCCTCCATCATTCCCACAAACCCACAACCTCCCACACCCCTCCACAACCCCCCACAAACCCCACAAACCCACAACCTCCCACACCCCTGCACAACCCCCCACAAACCCCACAAACCCACAACCCCCCACGACCTCTCACCCACAACCTCCCACACCCCTCCACAACCCCCCACAACCTCCCACACCCCTCCACAACCCCCCACAAACCCCACAAACCCACAACCTCCCACACCCCTCCACAACCCCGCACAAACCCACAACCCCCGACAACCTCTCACCCACAACCTTCCGCACCCCTCCACAACCCCCCACAAACCCACAACCTCCCACACTCCTCCACAACCCCCCACAAACCCCACAAACCCACAACCTCCCACACTCCTCCACAGCCCCCCACAAACCACCTCCCACACCGCCCACTCAAGAAGTAAGGATCAAAAGCTACTACAAAAATTATGTGAAGGATGTGCTTCTCAGGGTCATTCAAATATCACGGGCGGCACAAAATGAGGATCCTAGCTTGCATGCAAAATAAGTGTACGTGGTAAAAGTTAAAGTGGAGAAATGATTGCTGCCGCCAACCATTCATGACGACTGCCTATTTTTGACGATCCAATTCAAGACTGGTGGCATATTTGATTTACCCCTCCAATTTTGGGCAATCAACCGGCGCATGATCAGTGGACGTGAGTGTTGGGGCTTCACTCACTAATTAGGCATTGATATATGAAGACATATGGAGACATATGATGGAGGAAAGAAGAAGTGAAGGAAAGACCTACAGAAAATCAAGCCTAAGTGAAGGGACAATTTCACTATTGTAAATTAGTGCAAAATCAGAGTCTAGATTTGTAATTGATCTTTAGAACTTACGAGTTCAAGTCTAGATGAATGTAAACCATAGGTATATAAGTTAATTTGAGTCAGAAACATGTATGAGAGAACTCAATTTTGTAGTTTGAGGGAGTAAAGAAAAGTCGTGTAATTTCTGAGAGAGATGGTGAGAGAAAACTTCTGAGTCTGATAGAGTTTTCCATGGTTGTGAGCAAAATTAGGCCAAGCCATTTTGTACACACCTTCTCTGATAATCAACACATGTTTGTGTAGAAGCATTGTGTCTAATTCCTATTGTACATTGAGTCTCAAGTCATTTCATATGACTATGAAAGTTAGTTGACAGTTATGACTTTTCTGGCGCACATTTGATTGATCTTCTGAAGGTCAGATCTCGAAGCATGGTGTAAAGTTTTTTGTAAGTAATAGATCGTTGGAAAGCTATAATCCTCAACTACATTTGGTCAAAAGATCTTTGAGAAACGGGACGCATACTCAGAGAAATCAGTTTAAGAGTGAAGGTATGTCAAATCGATGAAGTACATTTTCAGTTTTCAGACATAGTGTAAAGGTTGATACAAAATCAGAGGATTGTGAAGTTATTGCTTGAAAGTTTTGTTTGTTATGTGTTGCTTAACACTAGCAAGAACTTCTCTTAGCAAGTAATCAAAAGATTTGGCAAAGATTGAGCTAATACAGGTCAGATTGAAGGATTGAAGAAAAGGCGCAGATTTCTGTGAAGTGAAATTTTGATTTTCACTAAGTTCAGAGATGAAGACTCATAATGTGAGTGTTGCTAAGCTAATGGTGGTTATGGAGGTCTTCTAATATCACATTAGTTTAGTTCTTGTGGTGTTTTACACACCAACAAGTGGTATCAGAGCAGATAAGGTCCTCGAGAATAAAAGGAGTGCAGATACAAGAAGATTTGAAGAGTTCTTTATCAAAGAAGGAGGAAGCTGAGGTGTTCAACAACCAAAAGTCATCAGAAGAGTATTTCGAAGTTGCTCCCAAGAGTAAAGGTCTACAAAAGGTATCATTCTTTAACCTTATACTTACAGGTTGAAGCAGAAGCAAGGATACCATGGCAGATCATGTGTCCATTGACAAATTGGACAGAGATAACTATCCTGCTTGGGTAATGAGGATGGAGGCCTTACTTATGAGTAAGGACTTAATGGTATATGTGACAGGTGAAGAGGAGAAGCCTAAATTTGAAGATGAAAGTCATCCAAGGAAGGAAGAGCTAGAAGCTTTGAAGCTATGGCAGAAGAGAGATGCAAGTGCAAGAGCTTATATATACAACACTATTACAGATCACTTGTTGCCACATATCAGAGGTTTAGAAACAGCTGAAGATATTTGGAATGCTTTGGAAGACCACTTCCAAAACACGACTAAAGCTAGGAAAGCTAGCTTATGGTCAGAGTTCACCACATTCAAGAAGAAGCAAAATCAGAACATTAGTGATTATGTCACTAAGATGAAAGACTTGGCAGATAGCCTTGGATCTATTGATGAGGATATTGAAGATCATAGGTTGATAGCTCAATTACTTGCAGGATTAAGAGGTGATGAAAGGTGGAAGCCTTTTGTACTTTCAACAGAACTTTCATTAAATCATTATGTGCCAGAATTAAATCAATTACTTGGATTGATGCTCACATTTGAGCAAGACTTAAAGTCAGATGGAGACAAAGGTCAAAGTTCTGCAATGTATGTGAAGAACAAAAAGAAAGGAGATAAAGGCAAAGCAAAGGATGAAGAAGAGTCAACAACTCAAGCAAATTATGCAAGAGGAAGAGGTTTTGGCAGAGGTAAAGGTCGAGGTAATGGAAGAGGTAGAGGTAATCAGAACAATAACAAGAAGACATGTTGGATTTGTGGATTGAGCAATCATCTAGCATATGATTGTTGGCACAATCAACAAGGAGCAAATCAAAATCAGAACAACAATGGCAAAGGTAGAGGTGGAAGGTTTCAGAATCAATTTCAAAGAGGAAGACATAATTCAAGAGGAAGTTTTGGTAGAGGTGGTGGAAGAAATTGGAATCAGAACCAATCATACAACACTACATATTACAATTATGCAAATGATACACAGAATGACAACCATACAACATTGATGATGAATTCAATTAGTTCATCAGAGAAGGAGGATCTCAAGGTATTCTATATTGACTCTGGTTGTTCAAATCATTTATCAGGTAATATAGAATTATTGTCAGAATTGGAAGAAGGAAATTCAAGTCATACAGTACAAACAGGTGACAATACAAAACACAATGTACATTCAATTGGAAAGGTGAAGTGCAGGAGTGGAGCTGATTTATTAACAAATGTTTTGTATGTTCCAACAATACCAAAGAATCTGATTAGTGTTGGACAAATAGTGGAAAAAGGTTTTCAAGTCAGATTTACAAATGAAGGGGTATTTGTTGAAGATCCAGAGGATGCATACAAACCCATTGTTTGTGGTAAGAAGGAAGGTAGACTTTTTACTCTCAAAGTGCAAGGAAATGTTGGTCAAGCCCTAATTACACATGGTGATGAAGTAATTACAGAGTTAGATCTTTGGCATAAAAGATTGGGACATTTCAATGAAAGAGGAATCAAAACTATGGTGGAGAATCAATCTGTATTGGGACTACCAAATGTAAAGAATCAACATATGATATACAAGTGTGAAGCTTGTCAGATGGGAAAAGCTCATAGACAACCATTTCAGAAGAAAGGTTTCAAGCATGATGGTTTGCTTGAACTCATACATACAGATGTATGGGGACCAACAAAAGAAGGTTCAATAAATGGATCTAGGTATTATGTTTTGTTTATTGATGATGCTACAAGGTGGATAACCCTTTATGTTCTAAAGGAAAGATCAGAAGTCTTTGGAGCCTTCAAACATTTTCATGCTTATGCAGAAAGAGTTACAGGTCACAAACTCAAGAGGCTAAGGTCTGATGGAGGGGGAGAATACTTCTCCCAAGAATTTAGTGACTATCTTTGGAATGCAGGTATCAAGAGAGAGATAACTTGTAGGTATACACCTCAACATAATGGGGTGGCAGAAAGGAGGAATAGAACATTGGTTGAATTTGCAAGAGCAATGTTAAAGGAAAAGAATTGCCCTAATTATCTTTGGGCTGAGGCTGTAAATACAGCCACATACCTTGTGAATAGGTTACCATGTGGAGCTTTGAATGGTATGACCCCTTATGAAGCTTGGTGGGGTAAGAAACCAACACTTGACCATTGTAAAGTGTTTGGGTCAATTGCCTATGCTTATGTACCATCACAACTCAGACATAAGCTTGAACCAAAGGCAGAAAGATATGTGTTTATTGGGTATGATGAAAAGCAAATGGGTTATAGGCTATGGAGTCCTTTAACTAAACATTTTATTGTTTCCAGAGATGTGACCTTTGATGAACAGAAGAGTTGGTATGCAGATAAAGAATGTGAGCTTGAAACATTTGAAGAAGAGATAAGAAGGAGTGCAAGAGGTAAGTCACATATGCAAATAGATGGAGATGAAGAACATATGCAAGCAAGCACATCAAGAGTTGGATCATATAGAAGGAATGAAGATGGACCAATATTTGATGAAGAAGTACATCCAGATAGACATGAAGAGTGTGAACCAAGAAGGTCAACCAGAATAAGGAATCAACCTATAAGGTATTCATATGACACTTCTTACTTGACTCAGAAAAATTATGCTTACATGGTTAAGGAAGATGAAGAACCTCAAAGCTATGATGAAGCAAAGGATAAGAGACAATGGGAAGTAGCAATGAATGAAGAATTTGATGCTCTTGAAGAGAACAAAACTTGGGAACTTGTCCCAAAACCTAATGGTAAGAAAGTGATTGGAAACAAATGGGTTTACAAAGTTAAGAAACATGCAGATGGAACTATAGCCAGATACAAAGCTAGATTGGTGGTTAAAGGCTATGCTCAAACATTTGGCATAGATTATGATGAGACATTCAGTCCTGTGGCAAAGATGTCAACCATAAGAACAATCATTGCCATTGCAGCATCAAAAGGATGGACATTGAGTCAATTGGACATTAAGAATGCATTTTTGAATGGATATATATCAGATGAGGTTTACATGGAGCAACCTCAAGGGTTTGCAGATCATAAGTTTCCAAATTATGTTTGCAGGTTGAGAAGAGCCCTTTATGGTTTGAAGCAAGCTCCAAGAGCTTGGAATTATAGACTTGTAAAGTATCTTAATGACCTTGGGTATCAAAGTTCAAAGGCAGATGCAAGTTTACTTATCAAGAGAACAGATGAAGGTATGATCTACATTTGTATATATGTAGATGACATTATAATTACAGGTACCTCAAATGAAGGAATCAAGGAGGTGAAGAAGCTACGTGAAAGAGAATTCAAGATAAGTGATCTAGGAAAATTGTCATATTTTCTTGGAATGGAAATCACTTATGCAGAGCATGGCATTTATGTATCACAAGGAAGGTATCTCTTGAATCTTCTAAAGAAGTTCAACATGGAGAATTGCAGAGAGGCATCTACACCATTAGAAGTCAATCACAAACTCAGTAGAT